>PVKC010011482.1:0-12706 GCA_004027635.1 Crocidura indochinensis
CTGATTCCTGATTATCTTTCACAGTAACAATTTTTGGTGGCCACACCTAGCAATAATAAAGCATCACACCCAGGCAATCATATATAAAGTTCAGCCCTTTAAGCCATCCTTCCCACCCCAACAGCATACTTTTGTGAGGGAGGGGCCACACCTGATTGTACTCAGAGATCCCTCCTAGTGGGGCTTGGGATAGAACCAGTGTTGGCCATATGCAAGGCAAGCACCTTATCTCTATGGCACGAAAATCTACACTTTTTTGTTTGTTTGTTTTTAAGTCACAGTTAACAGTTTCAGGGTTTACTCCTGGTTGTGCATTCAAGTATCAGTTCTGGGAGGACCTGTGGAAACCCTATGAGGTGTTGTGTATAGAACCTAGGCTAGCAGTGTTGAAGATAAGTGACCCACCTGCTGTACTATCTGTTTGGCCTGAGGGGGTCATTTTCACTGGCTCTACCACATGGCCTCCTATGTTTTATTTTGTTTTGGTTTTTGGGCCACACTCAGTGACGCTCAAGCTATGCACTCAGAAATCACTCCTGGCTTGGGGACCATCTGGGACGCCAGGGGATAGAACCATGGTCTGTCCTAGGTCAGTGTGTGCAAAGCAAACTCTCTACTGCTTGCACCACCACACCGGCCTCGTGGGTTTTGTTGTTTTTATCTCTAATACTCCTTCCTCAATTCCATGATCTTTATGGACTAGCTGGGTTTAATTTGGGGCTCTCTCCCTGGCTGACCCTCCAACTCCACACCATGTAGGGTCCTCTCCTCTGTCCATAGCAGGCAGGAATACTCTTGCCTTCCTGCCTGGAGTAACTAACCCATTGTTGCTTAATCTATTCCCATCATGCTCTCTTACACTTTCACCATTGGATTGAATTTCTCTTCTGGTTCTTGCCCCTTCATGTCCCATCCCACCCTAAGCCAACATCGCTTATTAACCCAGGAGAATCTCTGGAGATGTGTTAGGACTCCTATTTGCAGTCATGGTGGGGAAATGTTTTTCCCTGAAAAAATCTGGATCATTTGCCAAGGGCCCTGCCCTGTGGACATTCCCTTTACCTCTCCTTTGTTCCTATGGATTTTGCCTTGATGTGGGCCAAAAGTTCTCTAAGAATTCTTCCTTGCCTCTGCCCTGCTTTTCCAATCACCAAATATTGTGTGTGTGTGAAAGAGAGAGAGAGAGAGAGAGAGAGAGAGAGAGAGAGAGAGAGAGAGAGAGAGAGAGAATGCTAGAACAAAGTTTGTCTTGGATTCCTCCACATTTTTATTGACACTCATGGGAGAAAACATTATGGTCATGAGTGAAGAAGTGCATGTTCCAGGTCAGACGACATTTGTTCCAGAAAACGTTGCTTGGCATGATATATCTGAAAGAATAGTGTACAGAGAATTTTAAGAAATTCCAAAAACCAGGGGCCGGGTGGTGGCGCTGGGCCTGCCTTACCGTGCTAGTCTTGGATGGACCGCGGTTCGATCCCCCGTGCCCCATATGGTCCCTCAGGCCAGGGGCGACTTCTGAGCGCATAGCCAGGAGTAACCCCTGAGCGTCACTGGGTGTGGCCCAAAAACCAAAAAAAAAAAAAAATTAAAAAAAAAAGAAAGAAATTCCAAATACCGGGTCCGGAGAGATAACTCAGCAGCGTTTGCCTTGCAAGCAGCCGATTCAGGACCTAAGGTGATTGGTTTGAATCCCATATGGTCCCCCATGCCCACCAGGAGCTATTTCTGAGCAGATAGCTGGGAGTAACCCCTGAGCACAGCCAGGTGTGGCCCCAAAAAAACAAAAAACAAACAAAAAAAGAAATGCCAAAAACCAGTGCTCGTTTTCTTGCTTACAAGAGGACAGTTGCTTTATAACTCAATTGGGAGAATAAGAAAATGGATAAAGGAACCAGAGAGATAGTGCAGTGGGGGGCTCTTGTGTTGCAGGCAGCTACCCAGCTTCCATCACTGACATCCTATATGAGCCCACCAGGAGCAGTCCTGAGTGAAGAGCCAGGAATAACCCCTGAGCACCTCAGGGTGTAACCCTACCCCCCAAGAAAGGATGGAGAGACCAGAGAGATAGAGCTCAGTTGATTATAGTACATGTTCTGTGTGCAGGAGGCCTGGGTTCAATTCTCACAATTGCATGATCCCCAGAGCATGATCACCAAGCTGGGAGTAGCTTATAGTAGTTTATCTCCAGGTATGGCTCAAAAACTGAAAGAAAAAAAGAAAAGAAAAGAAAATGGATGCTAAGAAAGTAGATAGGCAGGTTTGAGGTTCCAAAGTGTAAGAGTAAAAAAAGATAAATAAATTAGGGCTAGAGAGAGAGAGAGTACAGCACTTGCCCTGCATGTGCAAACTCTGGTTTGATCACTAGTACCAAATATGATCCCCTGAGCATCACCAGGAGTAATCCTGGTGATAGAACCAGCATAGAACCAGCCAGGTGTGGTACCCAACTCCCCTCCCCTGCCAAAAGAAAAGCTCCTGATCACTTATCTCTGTCTCCTATGCAACGGCAAGTGAAGAGACTGTTTTAGAGATTGTTTTAGAATTTGCATTCTCTCTCTCTCTGTCTCTCTCTCTCTTTCACCACACACACACACACACACACACACAACCATGCTCAATGCTTACTCATAGCTCTGTACTTAGGGATAACTCTTGGCAGTGCTTGGGACACTATATATGGAGCTGGGGTTAACTGCATGCAAGGCAAGTGCCTCATCCCCTGTACTATGTCTCTGACCATAATCTCCCAGTCTTTGACTTTTTTTTTTTTTTAAAGAACTTGTGTTAATTAACTGTGAAATGTGGATAAGTCATTGCTGGCCAGTTCTTCTGGTGAGTAAGCAAATGCTTGATGTCCATGGAGAGGCACATCTTCCTGTGCTGTGTCCCAGATAGTTAAGGCCATGCCACTGGTATTGTTCTGTCCCTTCAGTGACGGAGTTGTGAGCAGATTATTGACAACTTTGGACGTGGGCATGAAAGTTTGGGTTACAACCAGCTATGCTTAGGGCTTATTTCTGGCTCTGTGCTCAGGGATCACTGCTGGTGGTGGTGTTCAGGAGATCATATGTGGTTCAGGAGATTGAGTTGGGATAGAATTGACATGTACAAGGAAAGTGCTTTAACCCCTATATAGTTTCTTTAGTTCAGTTTTTGATATTTTTGATATTGCTTTAGGAACCCAGCCTGCTACCCTGAGCTTAATCAATTAATTTAGAAATACTATGATGTGAGAGAATTACAAATACTCTTTGCTTTTTTTGGGGGGGGGGACACACCTGGCAATGTGCAATACTGTCTCTATTCAGAACATGAGACCCTCAGTAGGAGAGCTAAGTGAGAAATCTGCAACAAATTGACCAAAATCAGCATCACATTCTCATGCCTCCTTGCTGTTCCTTTTCCCCATCCTCTTCTCACTGGTATATTCTTCCTCCTCCTTTTCCCCTTCTGACCCCTTTCAATCTTTGACTAAAAATATCAGAGGGAAGCAAATATCCAGTAACCTCATTTGCTAGTTAGTGGGTAGGAGATGGCGGCCATTAGGAAACGCTCCTTTGTATTGGGACCCATGACACCCACACCTGTCTGCAAGATCACTAGAAGGTGACAAGGGAACAAACTTCACTTCCAATGCCAGACATGCTAGTGTTCTTGTGAGGATGCAGTAAGCAGTGGCAAACACCACTGGCCAGAAGAAAGTGGCTTTGAAAATCCCAGGGTCTCCATATTTTGGAACCTAGGGGAAAAAAAAAACTGCCTGCCATGTGTCTTGAGTAAGCACTTCCATAGCCAGTTGCTTGCTGACCTACTTTCCTCTCACTGTGGCTGGGCGGCTGGCACACTGCAGCTCTTGCTCAGCACCCAGGCAGTACCAGTCCTCCAGGTGAACTGTCTAGTGTCCTTCCCCAACCTCACTGACAAAGACTGTGGGAGGATCCAGAAAAAGACTCCCATGGGAACAAGTTTTCCGAGCCGGGAGCAGATGAAGGGAGTCACTTATTCGTGCTGCCCTTCCACGTTGTCATATAGAGCAGTTAATACATGTAACATGCCACAAGCCAAGGCCATGGGATCTTGTTCTGGGAGCCTGTAGCTCACCCCTACTGGGGTTCTCTAACCTTTGTTATTCCTATTGAGAGTTCCCTGGGCTGCACCACTGCACTTCTAGTACAATGTATCTATCCCCAACCCACCCTTGTGGATTTAGCTGTCCCTGTGCATCCCACACACAGAATCCACATGGGGCCTGACTATGCCTGTCTGCCTGCCCTTCAGCCAATTCTCTTGCAGGTTTCTTTCTAGTTTAGTAGGAGCTACTGCGCTCTGTAACCTCAGGCTTTAGGACCTGTGAATTTTCACCTCTTCTCTATTTTTATTTATTTTTAATTTTTTGATCTTTGGACCACACCCAGAGGTTACTCTTGGCTCTGCACTCAGCAGAAATTGCTCCTGGTAAGCTTGGGGGACCATATGGGATGCCGGGAATCAAACCCAGGACCACGTGCAAGGCAAACACCCTACCACTGTGCTAACTCTCTGCCCCCCCCCTTATTTTATTTTTAAATTAACTCTTTTTTTTCTTCAGAACCATTGTCCTTGTTTTAGTTTGCTTTGTTTAGCGACCAGGTCCAGCAGTGCTGAGGACTTACTTTTGGCTCTGTGTTCAGAGATCACACCTGGCAGGGCTTAATGGACCATATGGAAAGTAGGGGATTGAACCTGAGTTTGCTGTGTGCAAGACAAGTGCCCTAGCCACAGTCATCCCCCACTACTGGATTTTTTTTTGTTATTATTTTTGAACTATATTCAAATTCTCTGGCATCTTTTGTTGATAATGCTACTCAATTTCCTTTCAATTGTTTTTGTAGGTTTGTAAAAAAAAATGGAGTTGTCTGTTTTATAGTCTTTATTTGGGAGCACACCTGGGGATGTTCGGGGGTTACTCCTGTCTCTGCACTCAGGAATTACTCCTAGCGGTGCTATGGGTATACAATAAGGCATCAAACCTGGGTCGGCCTTGTGCAAGGAAAACACCCTCCTGCTGTACTCTCACTTGAGCCATGCATATTTTACATTCTGGGTGCTCAATTCTATTACATTGATCTCGGAGTTGATATTCATGCCTCAAGGTCTGGAGATATGACTTTTTTGGTCCTTTGCTTTGCTATTGTAGCATCTATCTCTGTACCTGGCATTTAGTGGTTGGCAAGCTCATGGGAAGAAAGAACAAGTCGCATACAAGTGCTCTGATGCACGAAAAATTGTACACTGAATAAGGTGCTCTCTTTGCAGAGGCAACGGGTCCTGGTTTGATCCTTTGTACCATAGATGGTCCTCTAAGCACTTTCTGAGCACAGAACCAAGAATAAGATGTGCACTTCTGAATGTGGTAGAATCTCTTCCCTACCTCTTAAATTGTGGCACAAACTAAAGGTGTTTGTTTATTTTTCTATCAAAAATACAGAGTTGGGGCCCGGGAGATAGCATGGAGGTAAGGCATTTGCCTTTCATGCAAAAGGTCATCGGTTCGAATCCTGGCGCCCCATATGGTCCCCTGTGCCTGCCAAGAGCAATTTCTGAGCATGGAGCCAGGAGTAACCCCTGAGCACTGCCGGGTGTGACCCAAAAAAACTAAAAAAAAAAAAATACAGAGTAAAGAGTAATTATTGTAAAAGTGGAATTTGAAGCCAGAGTGTTGAATAACAGCCCTGGATGGGGTTGGATGGTGATGGGATGGATGGAGGGGCCTTTCTCCTCCAGCTGGGACCACACGCCTGCAACTCTTTCCAGCCGGCGGGTCTGAGCATTCAGGGTAGCTTCGGGGAGGAAAAGATCCACGGACAGGTTTCAAGAAACATCAGTTTTATTCAGGCCCTAGCCAACACATGTGGCTCCTAAGCTTAAACCTTTTATGCTGGGTTCATAGTCAGCCCTGACATCTCATTCTCTTTCTGCCATCTCTCCTCCTCTTGCCTCTTGCTTCTTCTTCCATCCCTCTTACTGAATCTCTCTCAAGCTCCCAATCAAATCCCTCCCTGTCCCTCAGGCAATCTTTTTTTTTCTTTCTTTTTCTTTTTCTTTTTCTTTCTTTCTTTCTTTTTTTTTTATCTACCAAAGACCTCTCCCTGAAATGGGCAGGTCTTACTAGCAGGTAAGGTTACACGGGAAGAATGGGGGATGGGGTAACACTAGAGTGCTACAAATAATTTTTAGACACTGATGATTAGTTTGAAGGCATTTTTTTGTGAGAATTAATGGAGTTTGGGGAGCCATACCAGGCATCAAAGTTGGGGCCTCTAAATGTTTTGTTGCACCCCTTTGAACTATCTACCCACCCCTTATTTCTTGATAATTTGTGAGGAGTTGAGTTTAACTTTAAAATTCCCAATTCTTTTCTATGAGTTACTAGGAAATGATGAAATCATGCACTTTGCTGTAACCTGTTGGAACTGTCACTTTGTGTGAAGTAAGCCAGAAGAAGAAAGACAAATACAGAATTTGGGGGCAGGAGAGATAGTATACCTGGTATGGCATTTGCCTTACAGGTAACAGACATAGGTTCAGTCCCTGGCATCTCACATGGTTCCCAAGTGTACAAGGTGTATTTCCTGAGTACAGAGCTAGCAGTAACTCTGAGCTAGAATCACTGAGTAAGACCTCAAAACAAAATAAAACCAGCAACAAAGCAAAAGCCAACTACCCCAAAACAAAAAACATAGGATGATCTCACTTATCTGTAGTATATAGAATAACTGAACAAAGAAATGTAATGTAGTAAAGGGAGATGCCTGAATCACCCTTGACCTCAGAGTATAGGGAGGAGAAAGAAAGAGAAGGAAAGAAATTGAGAGGGGAAGTAAAAAGAAGATAAAGGAAAATAACGAAGGAAGAGGTTGGTGCCTGTATTATACTGGTAATGGGGGTAGGGGAAAGCAAAGACTCAACAGCACTGACAACATGAGGTTAAACTAAAACTAAGTTTTAAAATGTGTCTGTCAAGGTGGCTGGCAAGGAGGGCAAGAGGGCATGCTTGAAGGAGCATGGGAACACTGTGGAGGGAAGTTGATACTGGTGGAGAGACTGGTGTTGGAATATTGTGTGCCTCAGACTTATCTATCAATAACTTTGTAAATCACAAATCTTTTTTTTTTTTTTTTTTTTGGTTTTTGGGTCACACCCGGCAGTGCTCAGGGGTTGCTCCTGGCTCCATGCTCAGAAATTGCTCCTGGCAGGCACGGGGGACCATATGGGGCACCGGGATTCGAACCGATGACCTTTTGCATGAAAGGTAAACGCCTTACCTCCATGCTATCTCCCGGGCCCCATAAATCACAAATCTTAAATAAAAATAAAAAATCTAAAAGTTCCCAATTCTGGAACAGAGTGATGATAGTACAGTGGAAAAGACAGTTCCCATGTACTTGGTCAACCTAGGTTAGATTCCAACATCTCCTGAGCACCACCAGAAGTGATCCCTGAATAAAGAGCTAAGAGTAAGCCTAAAGCAAAGCTGGCTGTGTCCCCAAAACAACAGCAACAAAAAGCTAAAGGAAAAAAAATTAAATAAAACAAAAGCCACCCACAGAATAGGAGAAACTATTTACCCAATACCCATCAGATAAGGGACTATTATCTAAGATATTCTAGGTACTGATAGAACTTAACAAAAAGTAAACATCAAACCCTATCAAAAAATGGGGAGAAGAAATGAATAGAAATTTCCTCAGAAAAGAAATACAAATGGCTGAAAAGCTCATGAAAAATGCTCCATCTCTTATCAACAGGGAGATGCAAATCAAAATAACAATGGGGTGCCATCTCACATCACAAAGATCAAGAACAATCAGTGCTGGTGGGATGAGGGGAGAAAGAAACTCTCATTCACTGTTGGTGGGAATGCTGTCTAGTCCAGCCTTTATGGAAAATAATATGGATATTCCTCAGAAAACTGGAAATTGAACTCCCATCTGATCCAGCTATACAACTCCTAGGGATAGACCCTAGGAATACAAAAATACAATACAAAAATGCCTTCCTCTCACCTATATTCATTGCAGCGCTCTTTACAATAGCCAGATTCTGGAAATAACCAAGATGTCCTTCAACAGATGAGTGGCTAAAGAAACTGTGGTACACATGCATACAATAGAATATTATGCAGCCATCAGGAGAGATGAAGTCATGAAATTTACCTATACATGAATGGACATGGAATCTATATATAGACATAGGTACAGAATAGTCTCACTCATCTATGGGTTTTAAGAAAAAAAAGAAGACATTATTGTAATAATTCCCAGAGAGTGTAGAGATGAGGGCTGGAAGGACTGGGTCATGATATGAAGATCAACACAAGGGGTGGTGAATAGAGTTAGATAAATAATTACGCTAACATCTATCATGACAATATTAATGAGTGAGAGAAGTAGAATGCTTGTTTTGAATACAGGCAGAGGGTGGGGTAGGAGGGAGATGGGGGGCATTGGTGGTGGAAATGTTGCACTGGTAAAGGGGGCTGTTTTTTTCTATAGCTGAAATCCAACTACAATCATGTTTGTAATCATGGTGCTTTAATAAAGATATTATTTAAAGAAAAAATTAAATACAATAATAAAGCACAGTGAGCAACTTCTGCTTATTTTTTTAATTGGGCTGAAGGGCTATTTGGTTTATTAATCTCAGTGGAATTAAGTAACCACTTGGTGCTTGGGATTAAATCATGGGTGTCCCACATGTACAACAATATTTATTTATTTATTTATTTTTGTTTTATTTTTGTTTTTTTGTTTGTTTGTTTTTGGGTCACACCCAAAAGTCCTCAGGGGTTACTACTGGTTCTACACCCAGAAATCGCTCCTGGCAGGCTCAGGAGACCATATAGGAGGCCAGGATTCGAACCACTGACCTTCTACATGTGAGGCAAACCCCTTACCTCCATGCTATCTCTCCGACCCATACAACAGTGTTTTGAACCATCTCTTCAATCCCAATTTCCCAATTTGTATGTTTTATTTACTTCATTTATTTTGGGGGACTACACATTTCTGTGCTCAGTGCTTACTCCTGGCTCTACTCTCAGGGATCACTCCTGGAGGTGTTTAAGGCACCATATATGGTGCCAAGGATATGCCACGCATGTCCTACCTGCTATACTCTGTCTCTGGCTCCAATTGCTTTTTAAGGACTCTACACAAGAGTCCTTAGAGCTTATTCCTGGATCTGTGCTCATGTATTACTTTTGGAGGGCCACACGGGATGTTGGGGATCAAATCTGGATTGGCCATGTGCAAAGTAAGCCTCCTACCTGCTGCACTATCTCTTTAACTCCTATGCATATCACTTTACCTCCTTTCAGCACTCAATCCTTATCCAGAATGACCACTTCCCTCTATCATTGTTATAGTGGACCCTTCTCTGATTTATTCATCCTCTCACCCTTCTCCAACAGGGAAAAACTCTTACTAAGGACCAATTCTCCTGCTCTTTATTTTTATTGCCTTTCAATATTAGTTATTCCCCTACTATGCAAAACAAGGGCCTTATCACCTGTACTATTTCTCTAGCCTTCTACATAAATCTTTTGGGTCATACCCAGTGGTGCTCAGGGCTTACTACTGACTCTGCATTCAGGAATCACTCCTGGCAGACTTGGGGAAACATATGAGGTGCAGAGAATTAAACCCAGGTGGCCACATGCAAGGTAAGTTCCCTCCCCACTGTACAATCTTTCCCGCTCCCCACCCCCCCCCCATACTCATTTTGGCTTCCCCAGCTTAATTATGTCCAGACTGTCACTGAGTAGAAATCTTGTCTAGAGTATAAACAGTTGCTGTGTGTTGATTTTGTCTGAAATGTGTGACATAGATATAAATCTAGAGAAAAGATTGAAAAGATTACTTTAAGAAAAATGTAGGGGGTGGGGCAGAGCAATAGCACAGCGATAGATCGTTTGCCTTGCACACGGCTGACCCAGGTCGGACCTGGGTTCGATCCCCGGTATCCCATATGGTCTCCCCCATCCCCCCATCCAGCCAGGAGTGATTTCTGAGTGTAGAGCCAGGTATAAACCGTGTGTAATTGGGTGCGGCCCAAAAAAACAAAAACAACAACAAAAGTAAGGAAGTAAAAAAATCCATTTCCAGTACAGAACTTTTTTTTTTTTTTTTTTAGTTTTTGGGCCACACCCAGCAGTGCTCAGGGGTTACTCCTGGCTGTCTGCTCAGAATAGCTCCTGGCAGGCACGGGAGACCATATGGGACACTGGGATTCGAACCAACCACCTTTGGTCCTAGGTCAGCTGCTTGCAAGGCAAAACACTGCTATGCTATCTCTCCAGGCCCTCAAGTACAGAACTTTACTATTAATAGTGGGGTTCTTTTGCGTAATATTTTTTTTTACAAGAAAGTCTACCTATAAGTGGATTTGTGCAGTAAGAACCAAAATTGCTCAAGACTCCCCTATAATTATGTGTTTAATCAGTGTGCCTGCTCTTGTGCACTGTTTTGTTTTTTTGTTTTGTTTTGTTTTGTTTTTTTGGTGGGGGGACAAATATGGTGATGCTCAGGACTTACTCCTGATTCTTTGATTCTATGCTCAGAGTTTACTCCTGGCTCTGTACTCAAGGATCACTCCAGGAACGGCTCCAGGGACTCTGCCACGCTGGATCAAATTGTGTTGGACCCTATGCAGTGCCAGGGATCAAACTGTTAAGGAAAGTGCATTAACCCCTCATCTTCTCTTAAAAGAACCTGGTCTCCTCCTCCTTGTAACCATAGTACAAACCCACTGACTGGCTCATACTTGGTTCCAACACATGTTTGTTGAAGACAACCAGAAAAGGAAAATTTTACTTTCATCTCCAGCCCATTTATACAGTAGGTAGGGCACTTGCCTTGCATGTGGTCAACTTGGGCATGATTCCTGGCATTGCTAGGCTCCCCTCCCTCACCCAACACTGTCAGGAATAATTCCTAAGTGCAGAGCCAGGAGTAAATACTGAGCATCTTTGGGTGTGGGTCACCCAAATTATAAAAAACTCAGTGTATGGATTATCAAATCAGTGGTGGTGGTGGTTGTTATGTTTTGTTTTGTTTCTGAGCCACACTCAGTGGTGCTCAGGGATTGCTCCAGGCTCTACACCAGTAACTAATTACTCCTGGCAGTGCTTTGGGACAGTACAGAATGCTGGAGATGGAAACTATGTGCAAGGTAAGTGTATTATTATTCAGTCCCCATATCACTGTTATTTTTTAGGAGACCATAGCAGTGGTTAGGGGGGACAATATGCGGTGCCAGGTATCAAACTGAGGTCAGCCAAAGACAAGATAAACACCTTAGTCCCTGTACTATCTCTTCAGCAAATATTTCCTCATTTTCTTTTAATAAAACAAATTCTCTCAGTAAGTGAAATTTGTTACTTTACATCTAGGTTTCTTTTTTTTTTTTTTTTTGGTTTTTGGGCCACACCCAGTGACGCTCAGGGGTTACTCCTGGCTATGCGCTCAGAAGTCGCTCCTGGCTTGGGGGACCATATGGGAAACCGGGGGATCGGTCCGTCCTAGGCTAGCGCAGGAAAGGCAGGCACCTTACCTCCAGTGCCACCGCCCGACCCCTACATCTAGGTTTCATAGTAACACACTTTCATTAAATACATTTTAGGTGCTTAATACTATACTCAGCATTTTTTTAGGAAGAATCAAGAAATATTTAAGAGATAGTCATATGCGTGAAAAAATAAAACTGTCTCCTGAAAATATCTTTATAATGAACAGAGAGAGTGTATGTACAATCATAGTGTAAATGATGCTGTGATGAAGCATTACAACAATTCACACCAGAGAAGACTATTCTGGAGAAGAGAAAATGGACTTTCAGAGGATGTATGGCAAACATACAATTTCAGATCTTTCTTATAAATTTTGCTTTTGGGTTGACCTGGTGGTGGTCAGGTTTTACTTCTGGCTCTGTACTCAAGAATCCCCCCTGGCAGGTTTAGGAGACCATCTGGGTTGCTGGGGTCAAAACCAGGTAGGCCATCTACTAACACGCAGACCTCACACTTCAGTTCTTTAAGGAAAAAAAAGTTGCTATCTAGGGATGGGACATACTTAAGGGCTGGTGGACATATGTATTGTGCTGGAGTCCTGAGTTTGCTCCTTGGCCATCACATGGTACCTCCAAGCTTGGAGTAGCCCACAAGCATCTCTGGGTGTGGTTCAAGACTCCCCTCAAACTATTAATTTTTGTCTTCTGAATACATTTTTCTCCTGAATACATTTTTCTCCTGTCTAGACTCCTACCAGTTCACAACAATCTTCCTTGATTTCACTTAATTAATTTATTTATCTTTGGTTTTTGGTCCACACCCAACTGCGCTCAGGGCTTACTCCTGGCTCTATCTTCAGTAATCAGTCCTAGCAGTACTCGGGAGTGCTGTGGATCAAACCCAGGTCAGTCATATGCAAGGCAAGAGCCCCCTCCCCACCATACTATTGTTCTTGACCCAGTCTTCTTGCTTTTAATTACAGCTCTGAACTGAATATATCCCAGGGTGGTTGGCACAGTATACTGAGCCACTCTATTTTCCACTTTGCAACCCAGGAACCATCCATGCACTGTCCCCCACAAGGTTTAGTTTGTCCCTGGGAGCTGTCCTGAGCCTGGCCACCTGCTCAGGAGGGAGACTGCTGTCTTCTGAGGA
>PVKC010011482.1:12806-24809 GCA_004027635.1 Crocidura indochinensis
TCCCAACATTCACTGAATTCTTTTTTTAAAATATCTTTATTAAACACCGTGATTTCAAATATGATTGTAGTTGGGTTTCAGTCATGTTAAGAACACCCCCCTTCACCAGTGCAACATTCCCATCACCAATGTCCCAAATCTCCCCTCCTCCCCACCCCACCCCCACCCGTATTCGAGACAGGGTTTCTGCTTCCCTCACTCATTCACATTGTTAGGATAGTTCTCAATGTAGTTATTTTTCTAACAGCACTCATCACTCTTTGTGGTGAGCTTCATTTTGTGAGCTAGACCTTCCAGCCCACCTCTCTTTCTCTCTTTTGTTTCTGAGAATTATTGTAAAAATGTCTTTTTTTTTTTGTGGTTTTTGGGTCACACCCGGCAGTGCTCAGGGGTTACTCCTGGCTCCATGCTCAGAAATTGCTCCTGGCAGGCACAGGGGACCATATGGGGCACCGGGATTCGAACTGATGACCTTTTGCATGAAAGGCAAATGCCTTACCTCCATGCTATCTCCTGGGCCCCTTTCATTTTTCTTAAAACCCATAGATGAGGGGCTGGAGAGATAGCATGGAGGTAAGGCGTTTGCCTTTCATGCAGAAGGTCATCGGTTCGAATCCTGGCGTCCCATATGGTCCCCCGTGCTTGCCAGGAGCAATTTCTGAGCATGGAACCAGGAATAACCCCTGAGCACTGCCGGGTGTGACCCAAAAAACAAAACAAAACAAAACAAAAAACCATAGATGAGACTATTCTGCATCTATCTCTCTCCCTCTGACTTATTTCACTCAGCATAATAGATTCCATGTACATCCATGTATAGGAAAATTTCATGACTTCATTTCTCCTGACGGCTGCATAATATTCTATTGTGTATTTGTACCACAGGTTCGTTAGCCACTCATCTGTTGAAAGGCATCTTGGTTGTTTCCAGAGTCTGGCTATTGTAAATAGTGCTGCAATGAATATAGGTGTGAGGAAGGGATTTTTGCATTGTATTTTTGTGTTCCTAGGGTATATCCCTAGGCGTGGTATAGCTGGATCGTATGGGAGCTCAATTTCCAGTTTTTGGAGGAATCTCCATATCGCTTTCCATAAAAGTTGGACTAGAAAGCATTACCACCAGCAGTGAAAAGGAGTTCCTTTCTCTCCACATCCCTGCCAGCACTGTTTGTTCTCACTCTTTGTGATGTGCGCCAATCTCAGTGGTGTGAGATGGTACATTATTGTTTTGATTTGCATCTCTCTGATGATTAATGATGTGGAACATCTTTTCATGTGCCTTTTGGCCATCTGTATTTCTTCTTTTACAAAGTGTTCATTTCTTCTCCCCAGTTTTTGATGGAATTAGATTTTTTTTTCTTGTAAAGTTCTGTCAATGCCTTGTATATTTTGGATATTAGCTCCTTATCTGATGGCTATTGGGTGAATAGTTTCTTCCACTCAGTGGGTGGCTCGTGTATTCTGGGCACTATTTCCTTTAGGTACAGAAGATTCTCAGCTTAATATAGTCCCATCTGTTTATCTCTGCTTCCACATATTTGGAGAGTGCTCTTTCCTCCTTAAAGATGCCTTTAATCTCAATGTCATGGAATGTTTTACCTACCATTCACTGAATTCTTACCTCTCACTTACAAAGGACTTTTGGCCTATTCAGTACTTACGATACTTATTCTGATAACAGAAACCTCCCATTTTTATCATTTGCTATTTGTGCAGCTAGAGTTGACTCTTGTTGGTGCCTAAAAGTCAGTTGTTAACATTTCAGGAATTTGTTCAGCCCTTTATCCAAGACTGATATTATGCAGCATTAAATTCTATTAATTGGGACTAGAAAGATAGTACAATGGGTAAGGCATGTGCTTTCTATGTAACCAACCTGATTTGGTCCTCTTAGCACCACCAGGAGTGATTCCAAAGCATAGAGATAGGAGATAAGCTGAGCACAGCAGGGTATGGCCCAACAACAAAGGAAAAAAGAGTGATCCTGAGCACAGAGCCAAAGTAGACAAATACAATAAAATATAACATATAAACACATGAGTATGTGTACTATTTTAATATTTTAATATGCACTATTAAAAACAAAGGAAATACTATTCAAAATCCATCATTTCCTAAATATTATTTTCTTATTTGGACCACACCTTGCAGTGCTCACGGACTTCTTCCAGCTCTGATGGTGATGGGAGCTCATGTGGTGCTGGGGATTAAACCTTGACCTCTTTTTTTTTTTTTTTTTTTTTTTTTTTGGTTTTTGGGCCACACCCAGTGACGCTCAGGGGTTACTCCTGGCTATGCGCTCAGAAGTCGCCCCTGGCTGGCCTGGGGGACCATATGGGGCACGGGGATCGAACCGCGGTCTGTAGCGCGGTAAGGCAGGTACCTTACCTTCAGCGCCACCGCCCGGCCCCATAAACCTTGACCTCTTATATGCAGAGCAAGTGCTTAATTCATTGAGTTAGCTTTCTGGTTTCTTCCTAAATATTTTCATATTACATTTAAAAATGTATATTTTTAAGATTGGTGATCTTGGTGATTTCATTTATGTGTTTGTTTGCTTGTTGTGGGCCATACCCATCCATGCTCAGGGCTTACTCCTGGCTCTGTGTTCAGGCATCATACCTCGGGTTGCTTGGGGACTATATGACAAGCTGGGGATCAAACCTGGTTAGTTGCCTACAAGGCAAGCACCCTACTTGCTGTCTGATCGCTCCAGCCCCTCTTTCTCCCCCTTGTTTTTGGGAGGGGCACATCCAGTGATGGTCAGGGTTACTCCTGACTATGAGCTCAGAAATTGCTCCTGGCATGGAGCCAAGCTATATGGCTTGGAGGACCATATAGGATGCTGGGAATCGAACAGAGGTCCGTCCTGCATCAGCCGTGTGCAAGGCAGACACTCTACCGCTGTGCTATTGCTCTGGCCCCTCTTTTCCTTTTTTAAATATCTGTTCCCATATAGCTATTGCAAGACTGCTTTGGTACATTGAAATATGCCTTGGTTGTAGGTATTTTTATTTTGGGGTTTTTGACCATACCTGGTAGTGTTTAGGGGTTATTCCTGGCTCACGAGAAAATATACAGAGTAACCAAATACAGAGCTGAAGATTTGAACCAGGAATGGCCTCATAAAAGTCAAAAGGAGGATTTTACCTCCTTTTTCAGCTATCAGCTGAATGTATTTACACCATGGGAACAGACAGATTTTATGAATGAAAATTTTCTGCCTCCTCTCTCAGAGCTGATTGCTAAATGCTTGTCAACACACTGCTGGGCATTTCCACTGTACTGGTTGCAGTTTCAATGGCTTAAGGAGTCTGAATCCATATGCCAAGTAGTAAGTGAGAAACTCTGGGCTTGCTAAGTTAGGGTATAAATTACTTGTGGGTGAAAGACTCTGTCATCACACAGGGGCTGTTTGAGAAGGAAATCTATAGAGGATAAAGTGGAAAGAAAGAAACATGCTTACATTTTTTTTAAATCAACATTTGCTTAGCATATATGGGTTTCAGGTATATCAAGTTAAAGATCAACCTCTCTCTCTCTCTCTCTCTCTCTCTCTATATATATATATATATATATATACACACACTTGAATTATGTTCCCTCCCAAAGTCTATACTCTGTTACTCACCAGACAACAAGCTCCTTTTACCCACTTTACCCTCCTTCTGCTTCCTCCCTTTTGCTATAATCACTGTTTGGTTCTCATAGTCCAAGAGTTTTTGTTTGTTTTGTTTGCTCATGACTTTTGTTTCTTTATCTCCCACATGAGTGAAGCCATATGGTACATATCATTTTTTTTTTTGGTTTTGGGTCACACCCAGTGACGCTCAGGGGTTACTCCTGGCTATCCGCTCAGAAGTCACTCCTGGCTTGGGGGACCATATGGGAAACCGGGGGATCAAACCGCGGTCCGTCCTAGGCTAGCGCAGGCAAGGCAGGCACCTTATCTCCAGTGCCACCGCCTGGCCCCATATCTTTATCTGACTTATTTCACTAAGAAGAAGCCCTCTGGTTTTGTTCATGGAATTACAGCTGATAAAATTTCATCATTTGGAGTCAGAGAGATAGCACAGTGGTACAGCATTTGCCTTGCATGCAGCCAACCCAGGACAGACGGTGGTTCGGATCCCGGAATCCCATATGGTTCCCAAGCCTGCCAAGAGTGATTTCTGAATGTAGAGTCAGGTGTGACTCAAAAACCAAAAAAAAAAAAAGAAAAAAAAAGCCCCCTCCCCAAAAACAAACCAAACAACACAACAACAACAAAAATTTTTTTCATCATTTTAAAAATAGCTGAATAAATTTGTGTAGATTTATCCAAGTATTTGCCAATGAACACTGAATTTATGTCCAACCCTTGGCCATCGTGAGTAAAGCTTCGGTAAACTTGAGGTTGCATCTAGCTCTCTGAAGGATTGTTTTCATGTTCTTCAGATAAATCCCAAGGACTACCAGAGCAATGAAATGGTGTAAAGTTTCCATGTTTAATCTTTGAGACATCTCCTTAGTGTTTTTTACATGGTTGCATCAAGTTACATGCCACCAAGAGCATACAAGACTCCCCTCTCCAACTCTATGTATTTCTGATCTTTTTTTTCTTTTAATAATAGTCATTCTGGGGCCCAGGAGATAGCATGGAGGTAAGGCGTTTGCCTTTCATGCAAAAGGTCATCAGCTCAAATCCCGGTGCCCCATATGGTCCCCCGTGCCTGCCAGGAACAATTTCTGAGCATGGAGCCAGGAGTAACCCCTGAGTGTGTTTTTGGGTGTGACCCAAAAACCAAAAAAAAAAAAATAATAATAATAGCCATTCTGCTCATTGCAGATTTGATTTGTCTTTCCTTGCAAATCATGGACATCTTTTCACATGCCTGCAGAGTACTTCCCTTGGTACTCTTCTTGGAAGCGTCTATTCAGATCCTCTGCCCACTTTTGTCAATGGGCAGTTTGAAAGAGCTTCCTAATGATATAAACAAATATCAAAACCTACCCTAGTCTGAAGTTATGACATCTTAGTCTTTTTTTTTTTTTTTTGGTTTTTGGGCCATACCCAGCGGTGTTCAGGGGTTACTCCTGGCTGTCTGCTCAGAAATAGCTCCTGGCAGGCACGGGGGACCATATGGGGCACCGTGATTCGAACCAACCACCTTTGGTCCTGGATCGGCTGCTTGCAAGGCAAACGCTGCTGTGCTATCTCTCCAGCGACATCTTAGACTTTACACTAACAAAAACACAATCAATCCTCTTGTGGCTGGAGTAATAGTATAGCTTGCCTTGCATGCAGTTGATCTGGGTTCAGTTTCTGGCATCCACTTAATCCCCTGAATCAAAAAAAAAAAAGTGATTCCTAAGTGACACTGGTACTCAGGTGTGGCCCCAAATCATATCCCCTCCAATTATCCTTAACCTCTGCCTCTATGCGTTTGATTCGAGATACATTTGAATTGACTTTGTCCCTTTAAAGAGCATCTTTCTTCAAAACACAATTAAGATAAAGATTCTGTGAAGGCTGTTCCTGACCTTTGCCACCAGAAAAAAGAATACTGAACCAATGCTAGAGAGACTGTGGGTTCCCCATGGCCCTTTACACCTTCTAGGAAATGCTCCCAAAGCTGAGTTAACAGATTTACTTCGTTTAGAGGCCTCTGCTTTCCTGAGGTGTTGGAGCTTAGATTTGGGGTGTCAGAATGAATTCCTGGTTGACTTTATCTAGCATCACTGTTGAGGCTGTGTGAACCCCTTCTCCAGACGTCCAGGAACCTGGCAATCAAAATATAGGGTGAGAGCCATAGTACAGCAGGGAGGGCACTTACTTTTAGTACAGCTGATCTAGGTTTAATCACTACCCAGCATACCATATGGTCCTCAGAGCCCCACCAGGAATGATCCCTTTAATGTAGAGCCAGAAGAAGCAAGTACTGGACACCACTAGGTTGGCCCAAATTCCAAACAAAACAAAACAAGAATAACAAAATGCCTTTTTAGGGAAAGGACCCTATACTAGAAATCAGATGTTCCACGATTTTGGGCAAAATATCTCACACTTTTGTTTCTATTTTCTGAGTTGAAATGAGTCTACAAATTTTCTGCAGACCCCTCTCATAACTATTCAGGTTAATGAGGGATTGAATTCTAATTCTCAAACTTTATTTTTTATCTAATGAAAACAAGATGCTGCATTTAACTGCATAACCATGTTCTTCCCCAGTAACACTGTACAGCTTAATTATTTCAGGGTGGGAATGTTGTTACTAGGTCCTGGGCCAGCAATACTATGCTCAGGCCTAAGAATGTGGCGCTAGGGGCCTGCTAAATAGCATGGAGGTAAGGCGTTTGCCTTCCATGCAGAAGGACGGTGGTTTGAATTCTGACATCCCATACTGTCCCTCGTGTCTGCCAGGGGCTATTTCTGAGCGTAGAGCCGGGAGTAACCCCTGAGTGCTGCTGGGTGTGACCCAAAAACCAAAAAAAAAAAAAAAAAAGTGGTGTTTCTTGGGCCCTGGGATAACAGGGGTCACTAGGCATCTTCAGGGATACTCAGTGGTGCACCTAGAAATGCTCAGTCGGTCATGGGGTGCTAGGAATGAAACCTGGGTTAATCATTGTCGGCACCCTACCCTATGCGATATCTCTGGCTTTCAGGGAACAATTAAAAAAGAGCCTCACATAATGGTTATACCCCACTTTTGGACAATAAATAAGTAGGCATATTGTGGCTGGAATGCTAGTATGTGGGTAAGGGGTTTGCCTTGCATGCTGCTGACCCAGGATTAGTCTTGAGCATCCTATATGACTCCTCGAACACCACCAGGAGTGAGTCCTGAGTGTAGATCTAGGAACAACTCATGAGTGCTGCCAGATGTGGCCCTTCCCAAGCAAAACAAAAGTAAAAAATTCAAACAAGCATAAAAGTTGCAATGATACAGATAAAGTCTGGTATTTGGATCAAAGGTCACATTTCGAGAGAGGCTCATAAGATCATCTTACTTTTATTTTTGGACCACATCTGGTTGCATTCAGGGGTTACTCCTGGTTCTGTGCTCAGAAATTACTTCTGGCAGGCTTTAAGAGCCTATAGGGGATGCTGCAGACCAAACCCGGGTTGGCTGCGTTCAAGGCAAAAAAGCCCACCCCACCATGCTATCACTATGGCCCTGATGTCACCTTTTTATCTCCAGGCCTGCAGGTGTCCACAGGGATGCATGAAAAGTGACTTTCGGGGGCCGGGTGGTGGCGCTGGAGGTAAGGTGCCTGCCTTGCCTGTGCTAACCTAGGACGGACCGGGTTCGATCCCCCGGTTCCCCATATGGTCCCCCGTGCCTGCCAGGAGCGACTTCTGAGCGAATAGCTAGGAGTAACCCCTGAGCATCACCGGGTGTGGCCCAAAAACAAAAAACAAAAAACAAAAAAAAAAAAGAAAAGAAAAGTGACTTTCCACTAAAGTTGTGTAAAAGAGTTGGACAGAGGCGCTGGCGTGGAGGAAGGGTATTTCTGGTTCTTACTTTGCTAACCTGTGATCTCAGGTACTAATTAAATGAATAAAGCAGCATTTTATTCAAACGTGTGCTCCACAACTGCTGTGTCACCAGGCTCAGGCTTCTGGCCTGTTGTGATAAGACAGTTTCATCATGTAATGAGAAAGCAAGAAAGAAAATAAGAATAAGAGGTGTGAGAGACAATAGGTCTTGACATTCTCTCCACCAATTTGCCCAGTAATTTGTCGTCACAGAGTACAAAAACACATAGTTTGGACTTGACATTTTCAATGACGTAGGGTGGGACAATTTTAATAGTAATCAGAGTGACAAGAAATAACATCCTGTTCCACCCATGTAAGAGTGAGGATGATAAAATGAGAAATTATAGCTTATTAAAAAATTTAAGCTTTAGAAGCCAAGCCCAAGCATACACTAGCTTCATGGAGAGATCTGCAGGTCACCAGTTTGGAATTGTTTTTAAGAACCTCTTGAAACATTACTTCTTTGATTTAATTGCAGACATGGTGCATTTTTATTCCAGTAAGATACACTTGAAAGGCTTTTAAGCTTTATTCTATTTCATGTTAAAAATTGATTTACCTCAATGGAGGAAGATTAGATGTAGTTGTAAAGGACAAAATGTCCAGACAAAGTATTTATTTTCATTTTATCCAGGAGTTTGGGTTGAGTGTTCAGATCTAGAATCATGGTTCATAGAGCTAGGCTCTGACTCTCTCATCCAAAGATTTCCTATGTCTCTGTATTTGTCCATCTGGCTCGGGATGATGTAGTTACCTGTCTCTATTATTGTCCATTGACCCAACTGGAGTCAAGATGAACTATAGGGGTGTGAGGAAATAAAATCCTGATCCCAGGCAGTTGTAGAGTCACTGAAAATTACAAGTTTTGTCTTTTTCTGGGGGTTGGGCCACTCCGTGATGCTCAGGGGTTACTCCTAGCTATGTGCTCAGAAATTGCTCCTGCCTTGGGGGACTATATGGAATTCTGAGGAATCAAACTGCAGTCTGTCCTAGGTTAGAGCTTGCAAGGCAGATGCCCTATTATTTGCGCCACCACTCAGGCCCCATAAGTTTTGTCATTTTTTAATAGTTTAAACTTGTTTTTGTCAGAAGCCAGAAACCTGATGGTACATAATGTTATTTTGTCAGGGCCACATGGCCCCTGAATCAGCTACTTCACTTTGCCTTTGTAGTATGAAAATAGTCATGTGTGTGGCTGTGCTTAAATAAAACTATTTACAAGAAGAGGTATATGGCCATATATATACTTGAGTCTTTCTTTGGGTGGGGGTGCTTGGAGCCACACCTGGTGACGTTCAGGGGTTACTCCTAACTCTGTGCTCAGAAATTGCTACTGGTTCGGGAGACCATATAGGACACTGGGGGATCGAACCTGTGTCCGTCCTGGGTCAGCCACATGCAAGGCAAAGTCCTACCGCTGTGTCATCACTCTGGCCCCTCAGGCTGATTTTTGTTACAGAACATGGTAAATCAGATGCTGGGCACCAGTAGTACTTCTATGCCAGTGATTTATTTTATATTATTTACATATTTGTAATACTTTCCTTTCTACTATAATTAATGACAGGCAAAATTGTCAGTGACAAAATCAAACTAGCAAAAAGAAGAGGGTACAGTTCCAGTTAGTCTAAAGCACTATTTGAAAGCTTCAAACATGCTTTTGTTTGTGACACTGGCCATCTCTTAGGAAAAGCGTTCTCTCCTGGTAAGAGAATGGCTGCTTGTCCAAGTGGATGCTTAGGAGATGCAAGCTTTGGTAAGGGCGTCATTGCAAAGACAGTGCAGGGAAGGAATGCTTGAAGAAAGTGCTCAAAATGGTTAGTGAGCTTTCCTTTTCCTCTGTCACTCAAAGACCTTGTCTGTTTTCTTCATGCACAGGGGAAAGGAAGTACATGGTGAGTCCCAACTGGAGCAAAATATATAGTAGTGATAGACTCAAACTTTTTTTAATTTTTGGTTTTTGGGTCACACCTGGCAGCACTCAAGGGCTACTCCTGCTCTACACTCAGAAATCGCTCCTGGCAGGCTCAGGGTACCATATGGGATGCTGGGACTCGAACCACTGACCTTCTGCATGCAAGGCAAACGTCCCACCTCCATGCTATTTCTCTGGCCCCAGACTCAAACTTTTTTTTGTTTTTGTTTTTGTTTTTGTTTTTGGGTCACACCCGGTGACACTCAGGGGTTACTCCTGGCTTTTCGATCAGAAGTCGCTCCTGGCAGGCACGGGGGACCATATGGGGAACCGGGGGATCGAACCACAGTCCGTCCTAGGTTTGCGCAGGCAAGGCAGGCACCTTACCTCCAGCGCCACCACCCGGCCCCCAGATTCAAACTTTTTTTTTTTTTTTTTTTTTTTTTTTTTGGTTTTTGGTTTTTGGGTCACACCCGGCAGTGCTCAGGGGTTACTCCTGGCTCCATGCTCAGAAACTGCTCCTGGCAGGCACGGGGGACCATATGGGGCACCGGGATTTGAGCTGATGACCTTTTGCATGAAAGGCAAACGCCTTACCTCCACGCTATCTCCCGGGCCCCAGACTCAAACTTTTGATTCACTTAACTCACCAGTGAAATTCACCTGCAACTTATTCACTTTATTTCTCATTTTTCCTGAATTCAATGACAGTAGATGGTTTGGTGAGTCAAGTGTCCATAGGATGGGGAAGTAAATTGGGGGTGAGGGGTGTGTGCATTATATGTGCAATGACCTGAGTTTGAGCTCTGAGCACTACTGGATGGGAAGCACCAATGAGTCGCAGCAGGGCTGTAGTGTTTGCTTTGAGAAATTAACCACTGAATCAGACACTCTGGCCTGGGTGGGTGCTGAATATGGTTGGGAGTAGACACTTGGCCCTATGAGTACGCCTCCCACCCACATAACCAGGGTCAATATCATATACAAAGACAGAATTGAGAGTTTATTAATTCTCCCTCCCAGGCTCTCCCAGTGGCAGAGCACATGCTTTGCATATGTAAGGTCTTGAGTTCAATACCTGACAAACCCAAAGCCTAAGCAGCAAAGGGAAATTGCCTGAGAGACAAACTCTCCTGAAGTGAGAAATTCTAATTAAAGAGTATCAAGGAGTTTTGGTAGCTTCTAGTACTCTCTCTCTCTCTCTTTTTGTTCACACTTGGCTGCGCTCAGGGGTTACTCCTGGCTCTGTGCTCAGAAATCGCTCCTGGCAGACTCAGGGCACCATTTAGAATGCCGGGAATCAAACCCTTGTCTGTCCCAGGTCAGCCACGTGCAAGGCAAATAAATGCCCTACTGCTGTGCTGCCTCTCTGGCCCACCTTTAGAAAGGTACTTTAACCCATAATACATGTATGTAGGGCAGCCCTTCTGACTCTGTATTGTGAGCATCTTCCCTCTCCAGATATTTACCTACTGTATCCCTTCTCTTTTCTTTTCCCTCAGAGAGAGGAAGGAAAGAGAATAGAGGGGGGAAGAATAAGAGAGAACAGGATTGGGGGAATCAGAGGGTTAAAAACAGCCCAAACTTTAACATGAAAAGAATAAATGTTCAATTCTAATATTTAATGACACATACTTTTGGAATTTTATCTGGTTTAGCCTTAGGAAAGAAATCTGCAAAGAACCCTGCAAAATGAAAGATTCTCTTTACTCTATTGCTTCCTTCCTTCCTTCCTTCCTTCCTTCCTTCCTTCCTTCCTTCCTTCCTTCCTTCCTTCCTTCCTTCCTTCCTTCCTTCCTTCCTTCCTTCCTTCCTTCCTTCCTTCCTTCCACAACTGGCAGTGTGATGCTCCTAAATTCTCAGTCAGGAATCATTCCTAGAGGTGCTTTGGGGACCATATGGTAGGCTGGGGATGAAACCTGGGTCAGCCACATGCAAAGCAAACACTCTAGTCACTGTTGCTGTTTTTTTGTTTGTTTGTTTTTGTTTTTCAGGCCACACCCGTTTGATGCTCAGGGGTTACTCCTGGCTAAGCGCTCAGAAATTGCCCCTGGCTTGGGAGGACCATATGGGACCCCAGTGGATCGAACCGCTGTCCTTCCTTGGCTAGCGCTTGCAAGGTAGACACCTTACCTCTAGCGCCACCTGGCCGGCCCCACTGTTGCTGTTTTTTTTTTATAGCTCACAAATGCTCCTCTTACTGCAAGCCATGACTGAAAAAGCATTAGAATGGAAGATCTTGTCATGAATTTGAAAGTTAGACCTCTTTATGAATTCACTCAAGCAATCACTTGGATGTCAGAAAAAGTTTTTTTTTTTTTTGGGTTTTTGGGTCACACCCAGTGACACTCAGGGGTTACTCCTGGCTATTCGCTCAGAAGTCGCTCCTGGCAGGCACGGGGGACCATATGGGGAACCGGGGGATCGAACCGCTGTCCGACCTAGGTTAGCACAAGGCAAGGCAGGCACCTTACCTTTAGCGCCACCGCCCGGCCCCCTAGAAAAAGTTTATTATGGGGCCCGGGAGATAGCATGGAGGTAAGGCGTTTGCCTTTCATGCAAAAGG
>PVKC010011483.1:0-24629 GCA_004027635.1 Crocidura indochinensis
TCTCTCTCTCTCTCTCTCTCTCTCTCTCTCTCTCTCTCTCTCTCTCTCTCTCTCTCTCTCTCTCTCTCTCCCCCCTTCTCTCCCTCTCTCCCTCTCCCTCCCACTTTCAGCCCAGGGCCCTTGACAGTGGGTCCTGGACACAGCAGGGCACAAAGCACCCTGCTCCCTGACACTAGTGGACACACCTATGACACTCGTAGGCTCCCACTTAGATCATGAGGACACACCTTCACCAGCATATGCCAGAGCCCTCCCTGCGCCAGACTGGCCTGGCCAAGGTCATGGGCCCCAGAGAAGGGCCAGCTGCTCTCCACTGCCCAGAGAAGGTGGGCCTGGCCATCAGACAGCAGCACTTGCTCCCCAGGGTTGATTGTCCCTAGGCTAGGCTGAAGGCCCCGGGCACCTTAGCCCGGTCCTGCTCAGTGTGGGAGACCCTCTCGCTCCCTCTCTTAGGGGCGGCAGCGGGAGTGGAGAAGTGTGAGCGAAATGGGTTTATTACTGGGAGTCTGTTGCCTCGATTGGTATCGATCCCCACATGTCACCTTCCATTGCTGCTAATGGGACATGAAGAGTCTCACGGACTCTGCCACAGCCCGCGCCTCCCCTCCCCCAAGCGACTGCATTCCAGGGCTGCCTCCCACTCCACCACCCCAGCCCCTGCCTTTGTCTTGCCAGGGGGACTGTCCTCCTTCCAGGAGCATCTGCACACCTTCCCTTTCTCCAGGCCAGGCTTCTGGTGAAGGTGCCTTCCCCCTCCCTTCTTCGCCCTCCCTCTTGTCTCAGCCTCCCCTATATCCCTCCTCTGGACCCCACCCCATTGCCTGTGGGGGACCCCAGGTAGGAATCACAGTATCTTTCCCCACCTGTTTAGTCAGGGCTCACCTCCTTTTGCCTCCCAGTGACTATCCCCAGAACATATTCTCTCCTCTCTCTTCTCCGTTCTCCTCTCTCTCCTCTTCTCTCTTCTCTCTCTTTCTCTCTCTCCTCCCTAGCCACCAAGACTACTCCTGTCCTTGTGTCTCAGGAATGGGATGGTGCAACTCCTCGTTATACTCACTCCAGGAGAAGCCTCCAGAGCTGCCTATTTATTGTCAGAGCACGGCCCAGGGTGTTTGTTCTGGGTGACAAGGAGGCTCTTCTATACTGTCATAACCACAGGATTCTGCTTGCCCAACTCTGTCCCTAGGTAGAAGTTGCTTACAGAATAGGAAATTGTTCCTGAGCCACAAACAGGGTAGGGTGTCTTGGGTGGGTCTGCTGTGTGCTTGAGTTGGCGGTTCAGGAAGCTCTGGGGTGGTAGGGTGGCTGAAAAGGACTCCTCTCAGAGCCCCCTGTACCTCCTTGACCTAAAAAAGTATCCCCTTCAAGTAGACTAGCCAAGACACCCACAGCAAGCTCTAGCCCTGAAGAAAGAAGAACCATGTATATATATATATATGGGATGCCGCTGACATCCACCCCAGTCCTAGGTTCAGACCCCTTCACTATATCACTGTATTTAAGGGGTGATAATGGTGGCCAGGCACGTTAACAGAGATCAGTATGAGGAGCAGAAAACAACTGGAAATGTGTGGATTAGGGTGGCCAGGTTAGTGTATGAGGGCTGGGTCATCCATTGCCAAAAAAGCAACTGGGGTCCAGCTCCTAGGGTGCCAGAAATGCTCCTTTATGATCACTGAAAAGTTTAACTTGTTCACACAACACTCTCTACCTTGTGTCTCTCTATTCCCTCATGGCTCCAGAAGGAAGCCAGGACAGCATACACACAATGCAGAAGCCTCAGCCTTGTCTACCATCACAAAGACCTGAGAACTGGAGAGGGAAAGGGCTGGCATCATGAGGTTCTGTAGGGAGAGAGTGGGAGAGTTAAAAAATAGAACTGGGGACCGGGGAGATAGCATGGAGGTAAGGCATTTGCCTATCATGCAAAAGGTCATTGGTTCGAATCCCGGTGCCTCATGTGGTCCCCCGTGCCTGCCAGGAGCAATTTCTGAGCATGGAGCCAGGAGTAACCCCTGAGCACTGCCGGGTGTGACCCAAAAAAAAAAAAAATAGAACTGGTCTTGCCTGTCTGGGAGTCTGGAAGCAAGTGCAGGAGGGACTTTCTTGGGAGCCTGGACTGGTGCAGGAAGTTCAGAAAGCAGAAGAGCCTTGAGTGTCCTTCATGTCCTTCATCCTGTGGGTATATACTGGGGGAAGGTCGGGGCAACGCTCAGCTGTGGCCACCCAGAGAGTCCAGACAGGTCCAGGAACAGTAAGGCTAGTTCCTGATCTCTTTGTTATTGCTTCAGCCCCCGATTCTGAAGTAGAGTGAAGGGGACAATTCAGTTCACACATTGCCTGTCACTAATTCCCCATGCACTAATCTCAGCCTACCTACCTACTATGGCCCTTGAACTCTGTGGAGGTCTGTATTTAATACAGAAAGTTCACCTCTTTTTTTTTTTTTTTGTTCTAGTTTTTAGTTTGGGGGCCACACCCAGCAATACGCAGGGGTTATTTTGGCTCTGCACTCAGGAATTACTCCTGGAAGAGCTCCATGGGATGCCAGGGACTGAATCCAGGTTGACCACATGCAAGGCAAGTGCCCTGCCATCTAGACGGTTTCTCCAGTCATCACATCATTTTTGTAGTATACCTGTTTAAAAGTATTGCACTAATCAATTGTACTGTAGGTGCTGCATGTAACATACCTGTAACGTGTCCCTACGATATACATACCATGTACTTATAATACACCTGTCCCTTTCGTTCTGCCCAGCTCTCTAGAGCAGTGACCTGGGCCAGCCAGCCTGACCCTTCATGGCTATGCATCTTTCTCTTCTGTGTAGATGGGCCCGGCCCATCCTCCCTGCCTTCCCCACAGAATCTCGGACTCCTGCCTCTCCCATCAATCAGCTTCTCTCCCTCACCTTTCCATCATGTTAGCTTCGGTTGATTTAACCAGAAAACAACCCCCAGAATTTAATTCCATGGCCCTCCATTCCCATCTCCATCAGTGCAGGGCTTCGAGGGCTGTATCATGAATGGGGTGGGGGGAAGGGGAGATTCAGCGTCCCAGAGTCCAGAGTCCGAGGGAAAAGAAAATCCTATTGATCCCCAATGACAGCATCATTCTCTCTGTGCACTGCAGAGGCAGGATGTGGGCAGTGGCTGCAGGGTTGCTTATCTGTTCCACCACCCCCGGACTTTAAGGCGGAGGTTCTGGTCTTGAGACCCTTGTTCTCCAACTTTCCAGAGAAGCCAGCCCTCAACTGACCCCTGTTTTTCTCCTCTTCCCTATGTGTTCAGGGATGCCAGGCCTCAGCTGGCTTGTCCTGTGACTTCCTCCAACTGACCAGAATCTAAGGGCTTTGGGAGCGGGAAGTCCCTCTTACTGTCTGACTTTGAGTCCTAGCAATAAAAGAAAGGAAAACTCATGTTGTGGAACTCAAAAAGGAGAAGCTGGAGAGATAATACAGCTGGGAAGAAAGGTATAGCGTTGCATACCACTAACCCAGGTTCCATCCCAGATCCCCATATGGTCCCCTGAACACCACCAGAAGTGATCTCTGAGCACAGAACCAGGAGTAAGCCCTGAACACAGCCTGTGGTTAAAAAGGAAACCAAGCAAAATCAGACTAACAAAAAAAAAAAAAAAACTAAAGGAAAAAGACCATTTAAAATCCTCCCAGAAGACCTGAGAGATAGCACAGCAGGTAAGATATCCCATATGGTCCCCCAGACAGCACAGAGCTAAGAACAACCCCTGAGCACTGCTAGATGAGGCCTCCCAAGATATCAGAAGCAAAAAAACCCACCAAGAAAACGATTGGTCAATTCCTAATGTTGGGGTGTTTTGGTTTTATGGGTTATTTTCCCCATTTTTTATTTTATTTATTTATTTAGGTTTTTGAGTCATACCTGACAGTGCTCAGGGGTTACTCCTGGCTCCATGCTCAGAAATTGCTCCTGGCAGGCACGGGGGACCATATGGGACACCGGGATTTGAACTGATGACCTTTTGCATGAAAGGCAAACGCCTTACCTCCATGCCATCTCCCGGGCCCCTATTTTCCCCATTTTTGAGCCACACCAGGTGGTGCTGGGAGGCTACTTTGCCCTGGTGCTCCAAGGGCCAGGAAATGCCAGGGATAGAATCGGCCTCCTGTGTGCAAAGCTTCTCTCTCACCACCCCCTCTTCTCTCTTTCTCTCTTTTCTTCTCTCTCTCTTTCTCTTCTCTTTCTCTCTTCCTCCTTCCCCCTCTCCTCTCTCTACTCTTTCTCCCCCTCCTCTTCTTTTTTCTCTCCCGCCTCCTACTTTTTGGGCCACACCCTAACAATACATAGGTCTTACACCTGACTCTGTGTTCAGGGATCACTACTGGTGGTGCTCAGAGAACATCTGTGGTATTGGGGATCAAGACTATGTTAGTCACATAGTCACATGCAAAGCAAGCACCCTACCCACAATACCAGTGGTCCTCAAACTTTTTAAATAAGAGCCAGTTCACTGTCCCTCAGATCGTTGGAGAGCCAGACTATAGTAAAAAAAAAAAAAAAAAAACAAAAAAAAAAAAAAAACAAAAACTATGAACAAATTCCTATGCACACTGCATATATCTTTTTTTTTTGGGGGGGGGTCACACCCGACAATGCTCAGGGGTTACTGCTGGCTCTACGCTCAGAAATTGCTCCTGGCAGGCTCAGGGGACCGTATGGGATGCTGGAATTCAAACCACCATCCTTCTGCATGCCAGGCAAACGTGCTACCTCCATGCTATCTCTCCAGCCCTGCATATATCTTATTTTGAAGTGAAGAAACAAAAAGGGAACAAATACAATATGTGGCCCATGGGTCATAGTTTGAGGACCACCACTATCTATCGCTCCCACCCAATCTACTAACTCTTGAGCCATCTTTCCAGCCCTTGAGATAAAGAGGAAAAGTTAGAATTGCAAAGATTTGGCACCAGTGTATGAGCGCGTGAGGGATAGGGGCAGCTGATGGTCTGGGAAACAGCAGGGAAGGAGGCTGTTTTAGAACCTGACCTCTGCTCAGAAAGTTCCATGGGAGAAAGGCAGAGCTATAGTGGGGAGGAGTGCGCTGAGAGGAGCATCCAGCTGCTAAGTGTCCTTCTGGAACAAAACACACGAGCAGCCTTTATCCCAGTGTCTCCAAGTTCAGATGTCTTGGCCAGTCATCTGCCCTTTGGTAGGCTCTGGATATGAAGAATGGGGAGGCTGGACGCTTCCTCCCCACCTCCAGGAGGTGGGACACAACAGACTGTGGTGCCACTGGCCCCTGAAGAGTTAATGCTATTGTCTGGAAACCACATCGGTTCCCCTGGGAGCTTGGAGATCCTGCTCTCATTTTAAGTAACCCTAACTCAGCGTGTGATGAGCGGGGGTCGACGGCAGAGGAGAAAGCTGAGCTGCAGAGGGAGCTGCGGGGCCGGGCTGAGCTGCCACGCTGCACTCAGGTAAGACACGGGGTGGGCCCCCAGCATCAATGAAAGAGGACTCAGCCCCAGATGCTGCAGCTCCTGGAGCTGCAGCCCAGGACCCTCCTGAAGCTGCTGAGAGGGTCAGCCTCTCCCGTCCAGGCATGGACGTCAGGACAGCTAGCAGGAAAGGTGAAATCTGAGCTCCCGCGCTCCTCCTGACTCCTGCCAGAACCTGATTCGGGCTCCCGGGTTCTGACTGATCGGAGTCCTGCAAGATGAGGGTTCGGGTCTGGCTGTCAGGCTGAACGAAGAAGTCTTCACCATGCCCCAGCCCCAAGCTCTGCGTCTATTGGGGGCTGCGCCTCAAGGGCCGGTGTTTGCGGGACTGGAGGGCACAATCTGTGGGTGGAAGGGGCAGGGGGCTTCCAGGGAACCAAATCTGATTTGTTATCCTCTGAACTCGTTTGTGTGAACTGAAGGTAAAAAATCCAGGGCTGAGGGGCTGCAGCCATCTGCCTCCTTTTGGGACCTGGGAGAACTCTGGTCTCAGTGCTTACTTAGTGCCCTGTGGCAGATTCTCCCTAAGGCACCGAGATCCTGGGTGGGTGGGTGGCAAATTGAATTTATTTATTTATCTTTTTGGAGGGGATGTTGTGGGATCACCTCTGGCAGTGCTCAGGATTACTCCAAGCTCAGTTGCTCTCGGTGGTACTAGGTCTGAACTCGCCTCCTGAGTGCTAAGCATGTGCTAAGCCTGCTGAACCAGCTCTCAGCCTACAGATGTGTCTTATGTGAGGCTATGACTGTACTTTCCACAGCCATTCTGCAGTATGGACAGGGGAGAAGGGCTTGGAAGAGTATGGAGTTTTCTCAGGTCACCTCAAACCTCCTTCCTGGCCATACTCCATAGCAACAGGCCTGGAAAAGAGGTCTAGGGCACCAAATGTAGCCTGTAGTTGGGCTTGAGGCTCAGTGGAAGTTGAAATTATGGTTCTCTCTCTCTCTCTCTCTCTCTCTCTCTCTCTCTCTCTCTCTCTCTCTCCCCTTCCCCGCTCTCACCCCCTCTTTTAGGACACACCAGGGGTGCTCAGAGGATTATGTGATGCTGGGAATCACTCAAGCAAGCCAGGCAAGTGCTCTACCACTGAGTCACATCTCCCACAAGACTCATTTTTAATATTGGGCTTCACGAGGCTGCAGTGGACACAGACATTGAGTCAGACCTGAGACCCTGTGTCAGTTCCTGCAGCACCTCCTTCTGGCCCATTACTCAATCCTGAGAGACAGCTCACCATCTCCCCAGGAACTTTCACTTCCTCAGCCTCTCAGCTGGGCACTGGCCCAGTGCCCATGGAGGGGATTTCTGGTCCTGCTGGCAAGAATTGGGGGGTGTCCAGAGAGGGGATCTCCTGGGACAAAGCTGATAGGAATAAACAGGAGGAGCCCCCACTGAGGATTTGAGGGGTGATGGGAGGATGCAGGGATTTGGGAGAGAAGCATGGGGTGGGGGAGGGAAGCACTGTTTCAAGTTCTGGTCTCAGAAGTGGTAAAGGGAGGAAGACAGAGAGAGGGAAGAATAGTGAGAGAAGGGAGATAAAGAAGGTGAGGGGCCCGGGAGATAGCATGGAGGTAAGGCGTTTGCCTTTCATGCAAAAGGTCATCGGTTCGAATCCCGGTGCCCCATATGGTCCCCCGTGCCTGCTAGGAGCAATTTCTGAGCATGGAGCCAGGAGTAACCCCTGAGCACTGCCGGGTGTGACCCCCCCCCCAAAAAAAAAAAGGTCAGAGAGAGAAGGAGAGGAAGAGATAGAAGGGAGAAAGAAGAGGGAGAGAAAAAGGAAAGGGGGAGGGAGGGGTGAAAAAGAGAAAAGGAGGGAGAAGGAGAAAGAGGAGGAAAAGAAGATGTGTGACCAAGGGTAGACTGGAAAACACAGGGCTGGGACTGTCCAGAGAGAAGAGGCAACAGAAATCAGAGATGGTACCGGAAGGGTAGACACAGGAAGGAAAGAAAGTGGGAAGGGGGAAGGTGGACAGAAGATCTGTAAAGGGAAGTCGAAAGAAAAAGACATTAGACAAGGAGGGAAAAGGAGATGCTGTGATGAAAAGGTCAGACTGTGAAACAGAGGTCTGGAGGGATGAGGCAGAAAGAGGGGGAAGAGTGGCTTGTTGGGCCTGTGTTCTGATGCCCCTTCACTTTCTAGTGGGGTTGGGGTGGGGAATCCCCTCCATCCTGGTGAGCTCTGAGACTATGTCCACAACTTTCATATGCCCTTAGTGGCAGGTCTGGGCATGGAGAATGGAGTGTATGGGTTTGAATTTCTCCATCCCAAGGTCCTCAGGGCTCCTGATTAGGACTGGGAGGGGAAGACAGAAACTAGGGAACAAAGAGGGAGCCAGGAGAGGGAGAGGAACGGGAGATGCCGCAGAGACTCTAACCTGCAGGGTTCTTGGCCAACTGGACTTGTCACATGACCCTGTCGCATTCACTGAGGTTTGGAAGGGAGGTGGGAAAGGTAGGAACAGTCCTTGGGACTGGAAGAGCTCAGGCACTGTGCATGGGATAGGGGATCTTACTAGGGACACCTTGTGTAGCAGGTTTGGTTCTTCAGGAAAAAGGTGGAGAGGTTGGTCTTTCCCAAGCCTCCCTTCCAGCTTGCTCTCTATTCTACAGAAGCCGCTTTGGTAATAGCATTAGGACAGGGAGGGAGCTTCCACCTGGAGCAGAGATCAGGGCAAGAGAGCAGAGGCTGCTAATGAGGTTAGGCTTTTGATAGAGGGATGCAGGGAACTCAGTGCTAATGAGCATGACAAAGCCCCTGGGGGCTCATTCCCAGAGTCTGGACCACTGTATTCCAGCCCAGACACACTCCCAATCCCGGTTCCCTCTCTTCTATGGTCCTGTCTGTGTCAACCGCCTTTGTATTTAGAAAGGGTCCCAAACAGGCCAAGTGGCCAGTCCACTTCAGCCGCTTAGACCCAGCCACAGGACTGCAACCAGGGGTCCAGAGTCGCAGACTTCCACTTTGCATCCCTCAGTGCCAGCCCCAGAGCAATCCCACTTCCATCTTTCATGGAGCAAGAGCAGTTGCCTTGCTTCACTCCAGTCTTTCCCCTCCTCTGCTTTCCACTTTATCTGATTGTCCCCTGGCTTCTTCCAGTGCTGAGTTTTGCTGGCCCAGAGCCCACCTCTTCAGTTTAAACTGGAGTGCCTTCTTCTGGGCCTCTCTGCTCCCAAGTTTCATTCTCAACTCTCTCGGTCCTGATAGACAGATTGCAGCTCAGAGGCTGGATTCATACCGACCTGTTTCAGCCGGCTCCACCACTCTTATGCAAGGCTCATAATCTTTTAAGCCTCACTTTCTGTAGTTTGCAGAATGGAAATCATCATACCCTCCTCAGTGGTTATTGTGAAGATTCAGTGAAGTAGTATTAAAAGAGGAAAAAAAAAAAAAAACTCAGACCCAAAGCTAGCCTGAGAGGGGCTCAGTTTCTACTGACTTAAATCCTGCAAAAGACAGAATCTGGGGGCCGAGGAGATAGCACAGCGATAGAGCACTTACCTTGTAAGCAGCCGATCCAGGACAGACAGTGGTTTGAATCCCAGCATCCCATTTGGTCCCCTATGCCTGCCAGGAGTGATTTCTGATCGCAGATCCAGGAGTGACTCCTGAGCGCCGCCAGTGACCCAAAAACAAAAAAAGAAACAAATGGAAAAAAAGAGAAACTGAATCTGCTTGGGATTGCAGTTCCTTTGACCCCAAGCTTCAGGCTTATTTTCCACTGTTATCATTGTTATCAATATTGCTTTGATTGAATAATGACCTAAAATTTACATGTGTTGTAATGAGCCCTTGTACTGGTCTAGGCAATTAATTAAAGTATTAGTCATCAGAATGGCAGCGATGATAATTGTGAATGACAATGATAATTGCTCACTGTTCCAGCCTTTCAAAATACACCAAGTGCTAGAGCTTCTCTGATCATTCAAGATTGAGTTATAATCTCTTTTGATTTATGGCTCTCAATATCTATCCTCTCAGGCCACTGCACAGATCTGCCTGTGGTTAGGAGGTTAGGGCTGCAGGGTGGTGTCAAGATTGAGAAAGCTGCTGCCCCTGGCTGAGCAGGACAAGAGGAAGGACGCCTGGGTTGGAACAGACTGTAGAGCATCCACACCAGAGTGCAGGTCAGACTGAAGCACAGGAAATTAGGATAAAGAAGAATGGGCTCTTCACCGGCAGCTCCAGTCTCGAGCAGAAAAGGGACGAAACGTAAATGGTACCCTTGGCAGAACTAGCTGTCAGAGAGGGGTCCATCTTCAGCCTTCAGGGGCCAGGCCCCCCCTCACCCTTTGCAGCCTTTTTTTTTTCTTTGGGGAACAAGGAGAAGGGTGCTGCTGGTGAGAGACCTAAATGGCCAAATCTGTCTTGCTTTATTCGTTTTTCTTTTTTGATTTTGACCACACTGGTATTCTTCAGAGCTTACTCTTAGCTCTGTACTCAGGGATAATTCTGGTGGACTCAGAGTACACTTTGTAGTGCAGTGTGAGGAACTGAACCCGAATCCAGGTCAACTGAATGCAAGTGCTTTAATCCTTATACCCATTTCTGCTTTTTAAGAGCCTATGTTACATAGTCTGATGTTTCCGCAGGGGAGGTCTGTCATCCACAGCACAGGGCAGAGGGTGCCTTGCCCATCTGTCCCTGAGGAAGTCAGCACTTCCTTCTTGCCAGGTGCTAAATCTATCCTGAGTGTGAAAACAGAGAAGCAGGTAGGTAACCTATTCTCCAGACAGAGAATGCATCCAGTCCTGTCCCATCTCCCCAATATCCAGAGAAGCTCTGTACCCAGGTCGAGTTACTTGACACCCCTAGAAGATCCTATCCCTGGCTGGGGCCGGAGTGATAGCACAGCAGTAGGGTGCTTGCCTTGTATGCAAACCTGGACGGACCCTGGTTTGATCCCCAGCATCGAAAATGGTCCCCTGAACCTGCCAGTAGCGATTTCTGATTCCATAGCCAGGAGTTACCTCTGAGCGCTGCCAGGTGACTGCTCTTCCTGTGCCCACTCCTGTTTCCCTGGGAAAGGCAAAGAACCCAAGACTCATGAGGAACAGGGAAGGCAAAGGCTCTGGAGGACCTGCATAGTCTGGGGTTTCTGCAAGTTCTGATCTCTAAGGTTCCTTGTTGAGTATTGCTGAGTTCTTGCTCCTCTGAATGCAGCCTGACCAGCAGGGTCAGCTGTGGTGGCAGCTCCATGGAGATTGCTGGAAAAGCAGGGGAAAAGGAATCAGAATTTTTGCCCCGTGTTTCTTTTTTGTTTGTTTGTTTTTGTTTTTGTTTTTGGGTCAAACCCAGTGACTCAGGGGTTACTCCTGGCTATTCGCTCAGAAGTCGCTCCTGGCAGGCACAGGGGACCATATGGGGAACCGGGGGATCGAACCGTGGTCCGTCCTAGGTTAGCGCAGGCACCTTACCTCCAGCGCCACCGCCCGGCCCCAAGCCCCGTGTTTGTCTGCTTATTTATTTCATTTGGGGGGCCATGCCCAGAAGTTCTCAGGGCTTATCCTGACTCTACATGCAGGGATCACTCCGGACAGTTCTTGGGAGACCTCTGGGGTGCTGGGAATTCTATATGGATCAGCTGCAGCAAGTAAATGCTCACTGTGTTATCTCTGCCACACACCACAGCTCTCATTTTTGGAGGTTTTGCTTTTAGTTTTTCAGTCAAGTGAAACTAGAGGAGAGATAAGGGGAACCCATAAAATAAATGCAATATTTACATACCCCAAGATGAGATGTGGGCAACTCAAGTGGAATGGATATCTTCTTTATTTTAATCATTTGGGGCTCACACATGACAAAGCAGGGTTGGAACCTAGACCATTAAGCATGTAAGACAAGTGAAGAACCATAGGACTACATCTGCCCTCAGACTCTACACTTCAAGAGAGGTGGTGCTTCCATATCCAAGTTTGCACTGGGAGCCCAGGAGCCTCCATCAATCTATGAGCAGCATCCTGCAAGGATTGAAAGCGGGTTTGGCTTCTGGACGCCACATGTCACATGGCTTTACCTTCTCCAGGCTCTATAACATCAGGAGGCCAGTCTCTGCAACTCCTTCTGGGTCTCTGGGTTCTAGCAGCAATGCCTGAGGACAGCTGCCTTTGACATCTCATTATATGGGAAGTACAAAGCTCACAGGTTACTGAGAACCCCCATGAGTACCTTCATTCGCAAACTTCCCCCCTGCACCCTTACCCTGCATTTCACCCTCCATCCTCACTCACAGGTTAGCCCTTACCTTGTACCCCACTCACAGGCCGGCTCTCACCCTGCACCCCCAAAACACACCTTCATCCTGCCCCACTCTCCTGCCTCTTGGTTTTTTTGTTTGTTTTGTGCTCAGGAGTTACTCCTGGCTCTGTGCTCAGAAATCACTCCTGGCAGGTTCAGGGGACCATATGGGATGCCGGAGATTGAACCCAGGTCATTTCCAGGTTGGCCGTGTGCAAGGCAAACGCCCTGCTGCTGTGTTATTTCTCTGGTCCCAACTGTCTCTTGTTTTATGTCTCTCTCTGGCAGGCTCTCATTTTTCATTATCCGCCCATGCAGGTGGTTGCGTCCTGACCCTTCTCTCCTGTGACTGAGCCATGTGAGCATTCTCAGGTAAACACTTCCCCCTGTATAATTTCATTTTGCAGTCTTCTCCCCCACTGCAGCCCCCAGCCCTGATGGGGATCCACAGTTGGGTACCAGTACAACTAGAATTTAGTTCAGTAAACTCAAATATGAGTTTAGTTCAGTGAACTTGTACTTGAGCAAGTGCTTATCACCTCTGTGTGTATATGTGTGTGTGGGGGGGTGGTAGTAAGTGAGCAAGAGCCTGAGCTGGGGAGGCCACGCTCTGAGGGAGGCTGACAGAGAAGCAGAGAAGCAGCAGAGGATGGGGCTGGCAAGGCCTTTCAGGAGGCCAGTGAGCATGCTTTCAGGAAGGCCTGCACCACTCCACTTCCAGGCAGGGGAAGTCACCAGGGAGGAAACATGATGTCCTGGTTCTTGGCAACTGGGAAATGGTTCTAAGCCCTGTGGGCTTGTCACCTGCTCCTCCTCCCACTCAAGGTTTAGAAAGAGCCCATGATTAATTACATTTGCTCCTGTCTTCTCTTGGGGAAAATGCCAATCCCATTAAGCCCCAGAAGAGAGCTCCTTCCCTGTCTAAATCCCCCTGTGGGAGCAGGATAAAGAACCTTCCCCCCACCCCCTGCCTTCCATCACCCTGAGTCCCTGCTCACCCCAGCCAGCAGAAAGGTCTCCAGAGGAAACTGCAGCCTGCCCCAGTGAGGGGCACTTTCTGCCTTAGACCCCACTGCCTGCCTTAGTTTGCCTTCCCCCACCTAGCCTTCTCTTTTCTCTTTCCTTCTTGCCTTTTTATGTTTGATTTTTGGGGAGGGGCATACCCAGAAGTGCTCAGGCATATGGTGGTACACACCCCGGATTCTGTTCAAGGATTGCTCCTGACTGTGCTCAGGGAACCCTATGTGGTGCCAGGGATCAAACCTGGGTAAGGGGAGTGTGAGGTAAACACTTTCCTCTGTCCTATTTGTCCAGCTCTCTTACCTCTTTTACCTCCCTCTCTCCTGCCTTCTTCTGCCTTCAAAGCAGTGGCCCTCCTCCCCTAAGGCTTGCCGAGGCCTAGACCTGCTCCCTTCGAGGACCATGCACTGTGGGTGCTGGGCAGAAGGTGTCCCCGCTGTGACCACAAACAGCTCCTGGATCTCAGGTGAGCATCTGCCAGGCCTGTCTGTCCTGCCCCGAGGGCCAGCAGAACCTCACACGCACACTCATCGCCCTCTGCTACCAGGCTTGGCCTTCCCAGACTGGGCCTACAAGGCGGAGTCGTCCCCAGGCTCCCGGCAGATTCAGCTGTGGCACTTCATCCTGGAGTTGCTGCAGAAGGAAGAGTTCCGCCATGTCATCGCCTGGCAGCAGGGAGAGTATGGGGAGTTCGTCATCAAGGACCCAGATGAGGTGGCCCGCCTCTGGGGCCGCAGGAAGTGCAAACCACAGATGAATTATGACAAGCTGAGTCGGGCCCTCAGGTGAGAGGAGACCCTGGGGTGGCCAAGAGAGGGCAGAGTTCAAAGAAAAAGTGCCATTATTCCTGGCACTGGGTCCCACTCACTCCCACTTCCTCAGGCTTGGGAAACACTCTTGAGTAAGAACCCCCAAAGCTCCCTAGAAGCAACTCAGGGCTCGTTGGCCATGGGAGAGTACGTGGGTGAGCCCCCTACATTCTAGTCTCTCTCCATGGCTGTTGACTCGGCTCTCCGCCTTGGGGATCTCCAGATACTACTACAACAAGAGGATCCTGCACAAGACCAAAGGCAAAAGGTTCACATATAAGTTCAACTTCAGCAAACTCATCGTGGTCAACTATCCTCTGTGGGAAGTGCGGGCACCGCCTGCACCCCACTTGCTCCTGGCAGCTCCCGCCCTATTCCGGCCAGCCCTGGTGCCCATGGGCACACAGAGCGAGGTAGGCACCAAGACAGCCCCAAACCCACCCCCCCCAGGGCCCATGAGCCAACCCTGTGCAGCTTCCGAAGAGGTGGGGATTGGGGTGATGGGTGGTCTCAGCACTCCCACATTCATAGTCTTGCTTAGTCCCCCTGGGTCATGCAGCTGCAGTAGGTTCATGGGAGAAAAAGGCCTAGTGCTGGGCAGGGAGGGAATATTAGACACCCCTCAGCAGGACCTGCAAGACTCTGGCAAGGGGATGTTGGGGCAATATGTGCAGGAGGCCCCTTCCCCACACCTACTTCTGGTTACTCTCCAGCTCCTTCACAGCATGCTGTTCACTCAGTTGTCTGCACCACGCAACCTCCAAGATCCACTGTTGGCCTCTGGGGAAAAGAAGGAAAGAAGCAGCAGTGTCCACCGTGAGTTCTTGGGATGAGGGTGGGCCTGGGGCATCCCTGATGCCCCCAGAGGGGAGCACTGCTGGCAGAGCTCAGGGTGAGGACATCAGTGGTCCACCCAGCTTACCAACAGGTGTAACATGAACAGGGGAGTCAAAGGTTAAAAAAGTCCTCCTGAGGCTGCAGAGGACAGAGGGAGGATAGTCAGTGGCAGAGCTGAGACCAGATGAGCCCTAGGGGCTACAGGAATGCACTGGAGCTTTGGCTTAGGGAGATCACTGCAGGGTAGGTGAGGGGCCAAGGGGGTGGAATAAAGGGGCAGAGAAAAGGGTGTTGGTCAAACTCAGGACTCAAATAATACAGTCATTTGACATGCTGGGGCAGGCTGTGATAGGAGGGGACCAGGAGGGTCCCCCAGTGAGAGGTGAAGTTAGAGGGTAAACAGGTTTATAGAGTCAGAAATCATAGCCAGGGTGGCAGGCTTGGTCTGGCACACAGACAGGCCCTGGAGGAAGAGGTGTTTCAGTGTTTATTATTATTATTATTATTAATATTATTATTATTATTATTATTATTATGTTTGGTGGCCACACCTGGCTGTGCTCAGGGCTATTTCCCCGTCTCTTCTCAGGTATCACTCCTGGCAGTGCTTAGGGTACCCTATATGGTGCTGGGATTGGACCTAACTTGACTGTGTGCAAGGCAAGGCAAAAACATTCCTCACTGGGGCCGGAGCAAAATAAGTACAGCAGTAGGACTTTAGTCTTACACGTAGCCAACCTAGGTCAGACCCAGATTTGATCCCTGGCATCCCATATGGTCCCCCAAGCCTGCCAGGAGCACAAAGCCAGGAGTAATTCCTGAGCACTACCAGATGTGGCCAAAAAAATATATATATATATCAACAAACCCATTCCCCACTATACTAGTACTCCAGCCCCACTTTACCAAGATGATTTGGTTTGCATGTAGAGGTAGGGTTGCAGAATGTGGAGGACTGGAAATTGCAAGGTTTTTTGAAGATAACATAGACTGAAGAATCTGAGGCCAGAAACAAGGTCAACCCAGGGAGCTAAAAAGCTTCTATGACACAAGAATAGTTCACTTATACACTCATTCATGTGCTCATAACATTTCTTTCAAGATATTTCATCCCAGACCAAAGAGATGAAGCAGTAGGAAAGTTGCTTACTTTGGACGTGGCCAGATTACGTTTGATCCCAGGCACAGCCCAGGGTTCACTGAGCCCTACCACAAGTAACCCTGAAGCACAGAGCCAAGTGTGATTCAATCCCCAACCCCTAAAGAAAAAGATGTTTCAGGGGTCGGAGCAATAGCACAGCGGTAGGGTGTTTACCTTGCACGTGGCCAACCCACATTGTGGACAGACCCGAATTCAACCCCCAGCATCATATATGGTCCCCGAAACCTGCCAGGAGTGATTTCTGAGCACGGAGTCAGCAGTAACCCCTGAGCACTGCCAGATGTGGCCCCCCCCAAAAAAATGATTTTTTCAGCCCTCCTGTTCCACGTGTAGATCCCGTTTGAGGCTGGGACACCCCTGGGAGCAGAACAGTTTTATAGCTCTCACAGGCAGGAAAGGGTGGCATGCATCCCACTCATGTCCTGACCCTGAGTGGGGCTGACCCTCAGTTGCTCACTACAGGAAAACTGGGTTGTGAAGCTGCCCCAGAAAAAAAAAAAAAAAAAAAAAACCTTTGACAAAGGAACATTTGATCTGAGATCTACAATGTGTTGGATTTAGAGGATAAGGAAAGCAAGGTGAGCAGAGAGAACGGAGAGTGCCAAGGCCCCGGGGCAGGTGAGGGATGGGGAGCCCAGGAAGTGGGTGCTGGAGCAGAGCAAGGCCAGCTTTGACAGGGCCGGGTGCCAGGGAACAAGCAGGTTGGACGGAAAATGATCAGACCAGATCAGAAATGATCAGATCCACCAACCCCAGGCTCTCTGTGGGTTTTTTTTTTCCTCCTCTTTTTGGAGACTTGCATTGGCTTTTTCTCTTCCCTTCCCTAAATCATAGGGGCCACACCTTGGGAAAGGTCATGCAGGGCTGGACTAGAACTCAGAGCCCTCACACATGCTGGGTTTGGTTTTGGGGTCACACCTGGCAGTGCTCAAGGGTCACTTCTGGCTCTATGCTCAGGGATTTACTCCTGGTGGGCTCACGGGACCCTATACAGTATTATGAACTGAACCCACACAGCCATGCACCTTTAATGGTCCTCTCCTCAGCCTTTATGCAGGGATCCAACACCTCTGCCTCCACTCCAGACAACTTCCATGGAACTGGACTCAATGCCTTGGCCATACATGGTGCTGCAGGAGACCCCAAGGTCCCCCCTGATCCTGGGCAGGCGTGTATCTGAGGCAGGGAGCATGAGGCGGCCAGGGCCTGCTGGGACTTGCTAGGCCATCAGCCTGGAGCCAAACAGCACCTGAAGAGCCTGGCTGTTCTTCCGCCCCCACCCACCCAGGCCCAGCTCTGGGAATGCCTGAGGCACAGAGTCACACTCTTTGGGAAACTCGGAGGGGAGACATGTTCCCTGGCAAGTGCCAGCTGGGAGTGGGTTCAGTGGTGGTACCTCCCTGCTCTCAGTGCACACGCCCTGGCGCTCTGACACCAAGCAGGTCAGCTGCAAGCCCATTGCAGGAGATTGAGCTGGCCGCACCTCCACCTGTCCTCAAGGTCTTTGGTGTCAAGAAAGGAAGCTGCTTCTGGGCAGTGTGAGCCAGGGACAGGAAGCTGCAAGCAGGACAGAGGGCGTGGGAGAAGCACAGGAGGACTGTCTGCTCACATAGTGGCCTAGGCAGATGCCTGTCCTTAGGAGCCCCTGGGATGCATGCTGCCTGGAAGCCTGTCAAGTCCCCCACTCTGTCAGGACCACAAGAGTCCCCATGAGGGTCCCCATGCGCAGCTCACGCCCCCCCCCATAACATGATTTACAGACACATTGACGTTTGGTTTGGGGGCCACACCTGGCTGTGCTCAGGGCTTATTCATGGATCTGCACTCAGGAGAGATTCCTGGTGAGCTCAGGGATTATGTAGGGTGCCAGGGATCGAGCCGGGTTAGCCCTGTGCAAGGCTAGGGCACTACATACTGTTATGTCTCTGGCTCCTCACCTCCATCATTTCTAGTTCACCTCATCCCTACTCCTCTTTACCCCATCACCCCCACTGTGTCATCTCAGTTCTGTTGTCAGAGTTCAGGCTTTGTTTTCATTGGCCATTGGCCATTGCCTCGCTTTGTTTCTTTATTTACCGCAGATGAGTGAGATCATCCAGCATTTGTCCTTCTCTCTCTGACTTTGCTTAACACTTTTTGGCTTATTGAAATAGTGCTGCAATGAGCATAAATGCATATAACTTTTGTGTTAGTGTTTTTGTGTTCTTGGGGTCAACGCCAAGGAATGGAATTGCTGGGTTATATAGTAATTAAAATGTTTTATTTGGGGGAAATCTCTATGCTTCAGTCTCTTTCCATAGAGGCCAAACCAGACAACATTCCCACAAGCAGTGAATAAAGATTCCTTTCTCATCAAATTCCTGCCAGCACTAGCTGTTTCCATTCTTTTTGATATAAGCCACTCTCACTGGTGTGAGATGATATATCTCTTTGGTTTTTTGGACTTGCATGTCCCTGATAATTAGTAGTGATGAGCACTTTTTTGTTGTTGTTTTATTTATAATAAATAACTTTTTTAATTGAATCAGCATGAAATACAGTTAAAGGGGCCCAGGAGATAGCATGGAGGTAAGGCATTTGCCTTTCATGCAAAAAGGTCATCGGTTCAAATCCCGGTGCCCCATATGGTCCCCCGTGCCTGCCAGGAGCAATTTCTGAGCATGGAGCCAGGAGTAACCCCTGAGCACTGCCGGGTGTGACCCCCCCCCCCAAAAAAAGAAATACAGTTAAAAAATTATTCATCGGGGCCGGTGAGGTGGCGATAGAGGAAAGGTGTCTGCCTTGCAAGCGCTAGCCAAGGAAGGACCGAGGTTCAATCCCCAGCGTCCCATATGGTCCCCCCCAAGCCAGGGGCCATTTCTGAGCACTTAACCAGGAGTAACCCCTGAACATCAAACGGGTGTGGCCCAAAAAAATAAAACCAAAAAAAATCATTCCAAACGGGTGTGGCCCAAAAAACAAACAAACAAAAAAACAATATTCATGGCTGAGTTTCAGTCAGACAATGTTCAACACCCTTCACTGGTGCGCCTTTCCCCACCACCAATGTTACCAGTTTCCCTCCTGTCCTCTCCTCTGTCTGCCACTATGGCAGATGTTTTTCTATACTCTGTCTTTTTCTGTCTCTTTTCCTTTTTCTCCTTTTTAAATACTGTGGTTTGAAATATTTTTACTGAAGTAGCATCATGCATATCATTTTATCTTCTTTCAGCACCTAGTTCTTGTCTAGAGTGATCATTTCCAACTATCATTGACATAGTGGTCCTTTCCCTGCTCTCTCCCGCTGTTTGTGGCAAACTTCCTACCATAAAACTGGTCCTCCTGCCCCTAGTCTCTGTTGTTTCTGGATGGATATTAATACCTTACTATCTTTTTTATTTATTTATTTATTTTTTTTTTGGTTTTTTGGGCCACTCCCTGTGACGCTCTGGGGTTACTCCTGGCTATTCGCTCAGAAGTCGCTCCTGGCAGGCACGGGGGACCATATGGGGAAGCGGGGAATCGAACCGTGGTCCGTCCTAGGTTAGCGCAGGCACCTTATCTCCAGCGCCACCGCCCGACCCCCTCTTTTTTATTTTTATTTTATTTTGTTTTATTTATTTATTTTTGGGTTTTGGGTCACACCCAGTAGGGCTCAGGGGTTCATACTGGATCTGTGCTCAGAAGTTGCTCCTGGCAGGCTCAGGGGACCATATGAGATGCCAGGATTTGAACCACCATCTGTCCTGGGCCAGCTGCATGCAAGACGAACACCCTACACCATGCTATTGCTCCAGCCCCAATACTATCTCTCTTTATATCCCACAGATGAGTATGATAATTTTATTTATTTTTTGGGGGGTCACACCCAGCAGTGCTCAGGGGTTACTCCTGACTTCGTGCTCAGAAATTGCTCCTGGCAGGCATGGGGGACCATATGGGGCACCGGGATTTGAACCTATGACCTTTTTCATGAAAGGCAAATGCCTTACCTCCATGCTATCTCCCGGGCTCCGAGTATGGTAATTTTATGTCTATTTCTCTCCCTCTGACCCATTTCACTCAACATAATACTCTCCACATTCAGGTGGTGGGCACTTTTTCATGTGCCTATTGTTCATTTCTTATGTTTTCTTTGAGAAAGTGCCTGTTAAGCTCCTGTTCCCTCTTTAGATGAGGTTTTTGTCTTACTGATTTCTACATGTGCTTTATGTATATTGAATATTAACTCTGTGTCAGATTCATGGTGAGCAGATATTCCTTCCCATTCTGTCATCATGCAGAAACTTTCAGTTTTATGTAATTGTTTTTGCTTCTTTTTCTTTTGTCAATGGAGGGGAACCATTGATGATCCCTCTGGTCATTATCATAACTGTGTTTTCAGCCTGTGTTTTTCTCTTGAACTTTATGGGTTCATGGTCAATATGGAGATCTTTAATCCATTTTGGATTTTTTCTTTTGTGCTTTTTAGTGGGGGGCACACCCTGCTGTGCTTAGGGTTCACTTCTGACAGGATTTGAGGGCTGCTGAATATCAAATCCCACTCACCTGCATATGAGGTGAGTGCATATAGGGGATGCTGGGGATCAAACCCAACTTGGCTACATACAAGGCAAACAGTCTATTCACTGTGCTCTAGCTCTGACCCCTAATAATTTTTAATTTACTGAGGTGCTTGGCCTTACATGTGTATGAAATTTATACAGAGTTTGTTTGTTTAAACTTTAGTCAAGTGTTGTTACTTAATCTTTTTTTTTCTTTTTTTGGGTTTTTGGGTCACACCCGGCAGTGCTTAGGGGTTACTCCTGGCTCCATGCTCAGAAATTGCTCCTGGCAGGCACAGGGGACCATATGGGGCACCGGGATTCGAACCAATGACCTTTTGCATGAAAGGCAAACGCCTTCCCTCCATGCTATCTCCCGGGCCCCATTACTTAATCTTTTGATTAATAATATAACCTTGCTAAGAAGAACCTGGTATAGTTAGGATTTTTTTTTTTTTTTTGGTTTGGTTTGGTTTGGTTTGGTTTGGTTTGCCACTTACTGCCCCAAGTCAGGGATTCAAACCAGAGTTGTGGGTACTACAGATGCATAAAAGGTGAGTGCCTTCCCTCCTGTGCTACCTGTGATATCTTTCAAGCCGTGAGCTAGCCTTCTGGAAAGTGGTGTGAATTTGAAGTTCTGTATAATCATTCCCAGAATCCCCAAATTGGGGCCCTTAATTGTAGATTCCTGTCCAGATAGAAGGGGTGAAGGGAAGACCAGAAGGAATGGAAGGAGAAAAAGCAATGTGGGATAGAGCCAGTGGAAAAGAGGGAGGCCCAGGTTCACAGCTCTGCAGGTCCTGCTTACCTAGATGTCCTTAGTCCTAGTGAGGACTAGTGAGGACTTCATGGAGGAAGGTCTGGATGCCCAAGAAGACCAAGGACAAGCCCATGGATGCACACCCTGTTCTTTGCACAGCTGGAATATCCAATTGGAAGCTGACTGCTGAGACGGAGAGAGGGAAGAATAGGTTCATTGAATTATAGCAAAGAATATCTTCATTCATTGAGTTAACCACTTTTTATTGAGCACTAAATACATACCAAAGTGGGGATGAACCCAAGGGAGAATAAATGAGATCCAGAATTCATCCTACAGAGATGAGGATACAACCATTAAATAATAGCACAACATTCATTTAAAAAAGCTTTTTGTTTTGTTTTGTGGCCACATACAGCAATGCTCACGAGTTACTCTTGACTCTGAGCTCAAAAATTTCTCCTGGCAAGCTTGTAGGACCATAGGGGATGCTGGGGATCATACCCAACTTGGCTACATGCAAGGCAGACAGCCTAATCACTGTGCTCTAGCTCTGACCCCTAATAATTTTTAATTTACTGAGGTGCTGAAATTTACAATATTATTAATGGTGACTTTCTTTGTACAAAGTTTCAATATTACGCTCATCATCAGGATACCCAACTTCCTCCTCCAAGGACTCCATTGTTTCTCTCCTTAAGCACACTTTCAAACTTAGTTGTGTGGACCAGTTCTCCCACTGAGTACCTTTGACTTTGTTGTTACCTTGCTGTATATCTTTTAAGTCCCACATATGAAGAAGACTATTCTGCATTTGTCCCTTTCCTTCTGACTGACTCTATTCAGAATGATATCCCCTGGTTCCATCTATGTCACAGTAAGATTCTTTATTTTTTCTTCTTAGACTGCATAGTATTTGACTATTTATTTATTTTTGGTTTTTCAGGCCACACCCATTTGATATTCAGTGGTTACTCCTGGCTAAGCACTCAGAAATTGCCCCTGGCTTGGGGTGACCATATGGGACGCTGGGGGATCGAATCGCAGTTGTGATCTTTCCTTGGCTAACGCTTGCAAGGCAGACACCTTACTCTAGCGCCACCTCGCCAGCCCCAGTATTTGACTATTTATATATACTACAACTTCCTTTTTGTTGTTGTTGTTGTTTTTTTTGGGGGGGGGCATACCTGGTGCGTTCAGGGGTCACTCCTGGCTCTGCACTCAGTAATCGCTCCTGTCGGCTCAGGGGACCATATGGGGTGGCGGAAGTCGAATCCAGGTTCATCCTGAGTTGGTCACGTACAAGGCAAACACCCTACTGCTATGCTTTCTCTCTGGCCCCTACTATAACTTCTTAATCTATTTATCTATAATTGGCTGTTTGAGTTGTTTCTATGTCTTGATTATTGTACTACGCTGAAATTAACATAGATGAAGAAAACCAAATTTTCTGCAATGAGGCATTTCAGCAAGAGTGAAGGGGCATTTAGGGTTCTCACCGAGGGCTGTCAGTTTTGCAGGACTTCCCTGAGGAAGTATCATTTGCCATGAGAATTGAAGCCAGGAGAGAGAGTTGAAGGTTCAGGAGGAAGCAATGGGAACCAGGGAGGGGAAAGACATCTCACAGGGTATCCATGTCATCCATTGTCTCTGTCTCTCTCTTTCTCTTCTCGCTCTCTCTCTCTGTCTCTCTCTCTTTCTCTCTCTTCCTCCCCACCGCTGTCTCTTTCTCTTTCCTAGGACTTGGCACTGCCCTGGGACCCTGCCGGCTTGGCCCCTGCTGCCAACTGGAGCATCCTCAAAACCAGCTGCTCAGCTTTCCCTCTCTTACACCTCCCTTCCCAGCTCCACTTCCCTCTCACTGGACCTGCCTCCCTAGGCCTTTTCTGCCCTCTCTTCCCCAAGACCAACAGCCCCCGGGAACCTCCAAGCTACACTCTATACTCCCTGAACCCAGATGTCCCCCAGCAGCCTGGCATCTTCAGGGACTTTCTCTGAGAGCTGGACTGGGGCAAGGGACTAGGGAGAAACTCCAGCTTTTGTCTCTCAGGCCTGATGGTCTACAGGTCAAGCCTGACCCCATGGTGGGAATTCAGGGCCACTTGGATCCTGGGGCTGACTTCTCTGAGACCCAAAGACACATGAGGAGGGAGGAGAGTCCTGTACCCCCCAGTCTGGAGAACTTGAAAGCGGTGTGGTCGTTGGATCCTCCCTAACTGGGAAGGAGGATGTGAATATGGCCCTGCAGGTCTGCTTCTCCTCTCATCTTTCTGATTCTGCATCTTCCTCAGACTGAAAGGAAGTTGAAGGTGCAGAATGTGAAGAGGAGTTGGACCACAGGATGGGGGCATGGTAGGGAAGCCCAATGAGGGGGTGGTGAACTCTGCACCCCTTTTGCTGATCTCCAAACTGCTGATTCATTTGAGGAAGATTTTTTTCCTTTTAACTTCTGGTCTCATTCAACCATGCTGGAGTATTCCTGATTCGGTGCTCAGGGATCACTTCTGATGGCACTGGAGGACCATGAGATGACAAAGATTGAACCTGAACCTCCTGCATGCTAAGGACACACGCAGGCCATTGAATGATCTTCCCAGCTCCAAGGAGACCATCTTCATCCTAAATTTTATGGTGGGGAGGGGTTTTTACATGAGATTAGAAGAGCACCCACACCTGCCCAGGATGGAGCAAGGAATCCAACGGGAAGGAGTCATGAGCCATGACAGTTCCTGAAATCTCAGGCATCTTTCCACAGCTACCCCATCTCTCCTGTCTCATCATGCACTGTTTCTCAGAGACAAACCTGTTTCCATCCCTGGCCCCAGTCTGAGTTGCAACTCCTCACCTCAGACCATGATTAAAGACCCTCGGTGTAGGGATCCATGGTTGGCCACCTGCACAGCTGTCCCACAGCCCTCCCGTGTCCTATCTTAGGAAGCCTCACACCACAGTGTCTGCTGGGGAGGAGCACCTGAGGCCCACATGGAAATCTAAACCCAGGGCCTCCTTTCTGCCCTGACCTCCTGGAGAGGCTAGGCAGTCTCAGGAGAGCCCTGAGGAGTGGAAGGCCAGGCCAGCAGAGAGAGCATATTGGAGCCTCTGTGTGGAATCCTGAGGTTCTGGGCATCGCGATGGAGCTTATCACAGACATCTCGGCCTCTACTCCCAGTTCCTCCAAATGACCAACCAACAAGGTAGCCTAGACTGGGGAGGACATGTAAGAGAAGTTCTTTGCCCAATGCAGCAAATGCTAATGGAAAAGAATGTTCCAGAAACCTAGGTGGTGGAGCCAATTGCTGGTTGTCTGCAGGCGCCGGTCACAAATATTGGGTCTGTCTGTACTTCTTTTCCAGGCTAGACAACAGAGGGTTGTTCTTGTCTCTCTTGTCCTGTGCCTCTACCTGAGGAGCAGGTGTGGCCAGTCCCTTCCAGGGCCTCCCGGTGCTCTTTACCTCATGCCTTCTTTCACTTGTGTGACCAGTGAGTGATTGTCACCCATGGAATGAGGAAGTTAAGACAGACCCAGAGGAGAATGAGGGTCCACCATTCACCTCCTTATGAGCACGGAATCCCGTCCCTGGCTCACCATGCTGGCCACAGGCTGGGGGTCAGCGTTTCTGCTTGTCATCTAAGTCCCTCCACATCACCCCAAAGGAGTTTCCTGCTTAGGCATCAGGTCCAGTTCACAGAGGCCAGCCAGAGTCTGACCTCCTCTTCAGTGGTTCATGGCCTATCTCTCCATACATGGCACATCAGAGCCAGTGAGCAAAGTCCAGCAGCCTCCCTTCTAAAAGAT
>PVKC010011484.1:0-24626 GCA_004027635.1 Crocidura indochinensis
AGAGAAAAGAGAAAGGGAGAAACCTGTGGTGAGACAGAAACAGAGCAAGGGTGAAACAGAGAAACATACATAGAGAAATAGAAATAAAGGAACTATCAGAAATAGAAAGATAGAAAAACAGAGACAGAGAATCAGAAGTGAGGGACAGAATTACTGAGAGGGAGAATCATAGGGAGAGAGAGAGAAAGAGAGAGAGAGAGAGAGAGAGAGAGAGAGAGGAGGGAATACAGAGGCAACCAGAAGTAGCAGGTGCTTTTCACCGCCCCATTCCATGGTGAGGACTGTTGGGGGACAATACCTGGAGGTGTTCTCAAACTCTGGGGAGGGGAACTCAGCCATAAACCAGTGGAGGAACAGTCCAGGACAAATACCCACAGAAAGGACCATCCTGTCTAGTCTGGGCCTGCTTCACTCAGTCTAGTCCCACCCAGCTCTGTGTCTCCCAGTGGGAAGCCACACGGAAGCTGCACTCATTGTCTCCTGTCAGCTGGCTCGAGGTTTCCTCCCAAGGGCTTTAGTGCTTGGAGACTGCATCTCACCAAGAAACAGGTCCTGGAATCCCCCCAGGATGAGACACTGCTTTCCTGGTCCCTGACCCAGTAGCAGAACCAAGGACCCTGTGGACCTGGCCCCACTTCAATTCCCCAGGGGTGAAGGGCAGGAGCTGAGAGTCTTAGGCGAGGTTTCATTTGACTTTTGTTGTTGTTATTGTCGCATTGTTGCTGTTGTTAAGTTTGGGGGGCATAACTGGCAGTGCTCAGGGGTTACTCCTGGCTCTGCACTCAGGAATCATTCTTGGTTGTATTCAGGGGACCATGTAAGATGCCAGGAATTGAACCCCAGTGCAGCCACAGGCAAGACAACTACTGTACTATCTCTCTTAGGACCTGGTTTATTTTTTATTCTTCTCCTGCTTTCTCTGATCTGTATGTACCCTGCAGAGAATGGGGCTTCTAAGAACCAGGGAGATTGGGAATGGGTAAGTAAAAAGTTCCCCCTAAAACATAAATAGTAGACTCAAATGCTCTCATTCATGTTGCTTATACCCACATTTTACATCCCCTCTATTCATCCACCTCTATTCACCTATGCCACTAAAATCCTCCTTGGATATTATCCTGAAGGGATTAGAGTTAAGTATGCAACTTGAGAGAAACCTCCAGAAAGTGAAAAGAAATAGCAAGCCCCATGGGGATGCATAGGAAGTGATCCTGGGAGGAAAGAAGCATCTAGAAAATGAGACATGAGTGGGACAGGGACTGACCCCTGGTCTGTGAGGCAGTGACAGGCAGTCAGCTCCATCCAGCTTTCAAGGAATATGTCCCCCTACCCACTGGAGCCTAGAATCTGGAAGCTTCTAGAAACAATTTTCTCAGGGCAATCTCAATTGTATTTGGAAGGGTGAGGTTTATGGAGACTGTATTTTATTCTTTATATAATGGTTTCTACTAGTATTTTCCTCCATCAAGGTGGATCTGATTCTTCAAAATAAGAACAATTCCTTTCCCCAAACAAGTTCATTCACATTGTGAAGTCTCTGAGGCTAGGTGAAAGACCAATGGAGATAGGAAAACTCACTCTCTTCCACCTCCTTGCATTCTGCCAACTTTTTGTCACCTCTCGGATGCTCTGTCATTCATGTGAGTTTATTACAGCCCCCGCAGGCCCCTATGGTTTCCTCACATCCTTTTCCCAAGTCTCATTGTCCAACCTCTCATTCCCAACTCTATCTATAAGCCTTTAGTGAAATGTCTGGAAGTGTCTCTTTTTTGTCTAACCCAACAGCGTACAGCATGTGAGTCAAGTTCAGGGCATCTCGAGTTTCAATATAACCACGAAGTTATTGTGGGCCACAGAGTCTAGAATTCCACGTGGGAGGAATTTCCTGTGATAAATCACAGCAGAGCCATTCAGGGGGTCTGCTGCCCCCATTTCCTGTGCCTCTTCTCTGATCCCAGACCAAAGAGTTCCAGGAGATTGTTTCTGTTGGGGAGACACCTGCAACTAGCAGGGTGCTCTGTGTTAGTGGGATACTCTGCAGTTATCAGGGTGTTCTGTGGCTAGTGAAATGCTCTGTAGGTAGCGGAAGCTTCTCAATTAGCAGGGTTCTCTGATTATTAAGGTGCTCTGTGGCTACTAGAGTGTTCTGTGTTTAGTGAGGTATTCTGCAGTTAGCAGGGTGCTCTGTAGTTAGTGGGGTGCTCTATAGTGAGTGAGGTGTTCTGCAATTGGTGTGGTTCTCTGTAATTATTGGGGTGCTCTGTGGTTATGCAGAGCACTCAGTGGTTAACAGGGTGCTCTATAGTTAGTGGGGTGCTCTGCCACAAGAATGCTTTCCAGGCTTCAAAGTAGACAAACTCTTCAGCCACAAAATCTTCAGTCACAGACTCACTCTGGCCTCTGATCTACAGTAGGAAAAGAACATAGCCCTTCCTTAAAGATTTATCAATGCAGAGATTTACATAAGGGCCTAGAATTCTCTAAAGATAAACCACTCTATTCTTTTCACATCTGTTGCATTCAGGGGTTACTCCTGACTCTGTGCTCAGAAATTGCTACTGGTAGGCTCAGGGGACCATATGAGATGCCAGGGATCTAACCCAGTCGGTCCCGGATCAGCCGAATGTAACCCAACTGCGCTATTGTGCTGTGCTATCCACTGTGCTACCCATTGTGCTATCACTCTAGCTCCAAAATAAATCACTTTTGATATGAAAAAAATTTAGCCAATGAATGAAGATGAGGACTGTGAGGGTGGACCAGCAGGCAGAAGGACCTTCCCTTCTAGTATATCTCATCCCATATGTACTCCTGGAATTACCCACCTCAGCAACAAATCTGTGGACCTTTTGTGACCAGAGTAGGCATATGCATGCCCTCTGCCTAAGCCATATCAGGTGACACAGTGAGGGTTTCATCCACGAGCCACAAGATGGCCCAGGCCAGCATCAGCCAATCACTGCTCTTCTTGAAATCAGAAGGCAGGCACAATGGAAATCTAGCACTGAGATAAGCAGTAGAGAAGCTGGGAACATTCAGCAACCTAATCCCCTTTCATATGAATCACATTTTATAGCTGATAGAAATTAGAACTCGAAAAAGAATGGAGAAAGAGAAGAAGAGTGGAGAAAGAGAAGCAGAAAGAAATAGCTAATTTACTTTAGAAGCAATGCCCAGGGTTGTGTGAGAACACAGAACCCATCCAACATTCTCCACTTAGATTGGGACCCATGTGTAAAGCCAAAGCCTATCTCCCAATATCAAGGTGAAAATAAAAAAGCAGGGTTGTAAGCTAAGCCTAGAATTCCAAGGTATTGATGAGGGTGTTGGGATTAATAATAGTGATGGTGATAACACTTGTTAATGATGGTGGTGGCATTTATGGTGATAGTGTTGAGATGAGGGATTGTTGGCATGGAGCAGACATTAGGTTGATGGCATTGAGGAAGATCATGGTCATTAGTGGCATTGATGGGGAAGATGTTGAGAAAGGGGAGTCTGGGCTTAGGGCAAGGCTGTGCCAGGGTTGGCAGTGGTGTGCATGAAACTGGTGGTGATAATGACATTGGAATATTGGTTCTGAAAGTGATCAGGCTGCCAGTAGAAGGAAGATGATCAGTAAATGGCTTTTGACTAAATGAATGGAACTAGAGGTTCGGGGGAGTGGTTTTACTCTCTTGTGCTTTGTCTCAATGTTACATTTCACAGACACAACGATGAGTAATATCAGATTCCACACTACATTTAAATTAATGAGAAGTGAAAACTGGCTGCCAAGGCCTGCTTTTCTGGCTACACAAATGATGACTTCAACTTTAATCTGATCTTAATTGTTGGCATTTGAAGCATTCTGCTTTCCTTTCTCTTTCCTTTTGCCCCCGTCTGAGCTCACTTTGATGCATGAACTCCCTCACATAGTCCATAGCACTCTCCAACTTCCAGAGCTGATGCTCCTTTTTCTTCATGCCTGGTTGCATCAGAATATTGTAAGACTGAACTGACTCCACCGCATTCTCTTCCTTCTCCCCTCAAGTCCCACTTGGAAGAGACAATGAATAGAAATGTCCGAATGCAGTTCTAAAATTAGCATTTAGCCATGCTTAATTACATCCAGACTCAAGAAATCATTTCAGCTCATTGTGAAACTCTGAGCATAAACAAAGATGTCTCCAAAGGCATGTGATTCCTTCATGAGCAGACTGCGGGGGTCACCAGCTTGGCCTGGGAAATCAAAAGAAACCACATAGATCAGTCAGCTGGTTTTCCCCCATCCAACATCCACACCACAATATAATGATTAGCCATTATTCTTCCTTCCTTTCCTGCTAACCCGCCCTATTTAACAATGACTGCGCGTCCAGACTCATTCCACAGATGCCTATGTGAAATCAAATCTATATTAAATCCAGATGAGAACAAGGCAGCCGAAAGATGAGAGAATGCTTTAATAAGTTGAAGTTTTAGATGCCTATAAATGCCTACTATCTCGTGCATAGAAATATGCCACAGATCCATGAGATGGATACAGGGATTGTGCTGAAGGGGGTGATTGCAACTGAGCCTATGACTGTGAGACTGGCCCAAGGCAGCATCTGCTCCCAGATGCATCTGTAAGGCATTGACACATCAGAGCTAATGACAGTGAGAGTTCATTGCATGCATAGAAGCATTTGTGGTACCAGCTGACTTCCTCAAAGATTCTTATTCTTGGCATCACTTAAATCAAGACCATGAGACTGGACTGCAGAAAGGGTCCTGTGTTGTGGATGTAGCTACATTCTGTATCTACAGAGTTTCCTGCAGACACTGCAGAGACTTTCATCCACCTCCAGTCAGACAAATCTGTCACAACCAAATGTACTCAGTGAAAAGTTCACCCTGGAGAAGTGATTTGAATTTTGAGTTTGGGTTGTGTCTGTTATCTGTTCATTCCCTCATTCTCTCATTATTTTGAGCACTTACCCAGTGCCAGGCACTGTTGAATTTATAGCAGAATTCTTCTTTGGACATTTGTCACATGCTGAGAAGATATTTGCAAAGCTTCAAGTATAATATGTGATGAAGCCCAAGGGACAATTTTTCAGACCTATTCAGCAAAGCCACAGTATAAGTCTAAGGCAGAAATGTCTCAGACATATGTCACTTTGCCGGATAGTAACATAATGTTTGAGCAATGGAAGTATTTCTTCCCTCGGCCCCTAAGTATGTGTTCTTTCCCACTGAGGAAGGCATTTTTAGAATCACTTACACCAAAGACATTTGGACATGAGTGCCCTTTTCACCTGTCAAAATCAAATCTCCACACTCTTAGAAAAAATCACCCACAATTTAACAGTTCACCTTGGAATAGTCATTTCTGTACTTGAACCATTTCCTTCTGAAGCAACTTCTTTAAAGAAAGCATCTCCCCATCTCAGGCTCAACAGATCTGGGTGTTAGTGAACTCAAATCGGATCTTTCATCCATCTGGGCTGCAGAGACAGTGTCCCTCCTTCCTGAGTACCCGGATGGCCCAAGACTCATTATGTTTCTGACCTTCCCTTGTTGCCTCTTTTCTTTTCCCTTCTGATTCCTGGGCTCTGGTCCTCATTATTTTTTATCTCCTAATCTAGCAGGTCCCTGAGCCAGGCTGACCTCCTCAAGGTGCCTCTGACGGCTCATCCCTTCAGTGAAGAAAAGAGGGAGCACCTCTCTTCTATCTCAGCTCTGTGATGAGGACAATTAAACTCTGGGGACAATTAAATTCTGCACCCAACCCCTCTTCTGGGAAAAGCTCAACTTGCCGGCTCTCGAGACTGACTCTACAAGGTGATTGCTGGGATGTAAGCTTTGTCCCTCTAGTGTGCACATGGACTAATTGGTAATAACTTATTTATTAGTCGAATACCCACAGGGCAGAGGAATCTCAATAACTGTACATGCTTATGAAGTAAATTAGATTCCCCTAGGTTCTCTTGTCAATGTTTAATGTTTTGATGGGATTTTCAGTAGATTAAGATGTGTGAATATTTGCTTTAATAAATGTGTTATTGAGGAAATTAAAGCATATACTGCTTTCCATAAATGTTGAACAAACCCGAGAAGGAAAACTTCTTATTCAACAAAGTCTAACCAAAGTGGGTGTCCTCTCGGAGAAATGAAAACACTTTCTCTGTTGTATTTTCTTAACGACTTCAAAACTGTCTTAAAGACTATTTAGGTGAGGGCTGTCCTGGAATCTGAAACAATTTATGTTCGATTCTCATCAGATCCTCAGGAGAGGAATTAAAAGAGTTAAAAATAGCCAAAAGAGGAAAGTGGCTGTTTTACTCCCTGGCCTTTTGGGGAAAGTTCCAGGCATGATATCAGCTGGGAGAAAATAGAGAGAGGGAGTGTTTTGGACTAGGAGCATGACTAAAACCCTTTGTCTGAATAACCAGGAAAGCTGGAGGAAGTGAGAGGCGGTGCAAACAATGTTGAAAGCAAACAGAGGATGGTTGACCTTGAACTGTAAACCAGGAATGGAGGACCCAGTGCTCTGGGGTGGAAAGCCTTAGAGACCTTTAGGAAGGCTCTTATGTGTGAGTCAGTAATGCTGAGAGCAGAAGGGGTTGAGTATGGGGGCCCATCAGAACTGATGCACAAGGATCCAGGGGGCTGGGATACGAGAAATAGAAGCCTGAATAGGATGATGAAAGAGCTAAAGACCTCCCTTCTGGAATGTGTACTTGACCTAAAAACAGAAAGGAGAGTAGCAAAGGCTCTTTGCTCCAGGTTAAGTCCAAAGAAGGGAGTAAGGGGCATGTCCAGCTCCACCATGCTCTGTCACTGCCCAATACAGGGGTTTCAAATTTATGGGGGTACCAAAGTTTATCCATAAGGATTGTCTTCCATAAACATAATGCTAAATGCAACATCAAATGCAAATGCATACATTTTGAATAAAAAGAAATTTTGACAATAAGTTGCAACCATTGGATGACCAAGAAACATCAAACAATTCAGGAGAATTTTACTAGTGCTGACTTCCTTTTATAGGGATTATCTCTTGTCCAGATGTAGCGGGTTGAACACTATCATGGCCTTTTCTTTTTTTTTTTTTTTTTTTGGTTTTTGGGTCACACCCGGCAGTGCTCAGGGGCCACTCCTGGCTCCATGCTCAGAAATTGCTCCTGGCAGGCACGGGGGACCATATGGGGCACCGGGACTCGAACCGATGACCTTCCGCATGAAAGGCAAACACCTTACCTCCATGCTATCTCCCAGGCCCCATATCATGGCCTTTTCAATGTATTGCCACCTTTATAAGATTGTTTTCTCTAAAAGAAGTAAAAGATCAGTAAGTCTCAATTGAAGTGTCTTGGAACAAGATTTGTTCCTTAATCTTGGGCGCTTGAGAGTTTCTTTTGACATCAAATGTCTTCATTGCAATAGTCAAGGAGGGCTTCAGAAATGCTACTGAGTTGAGGGAATGTGTGAAAGTGTATTTTTTACAACAGAAGGAAATTTTTTTTTGGAGGAGTGTCCAGGGTATCTATTTCTGTTCTGTTTTGTGACTACACCTGGCAATGCTCAGAGAACACTCCTGGCTCTACGCTCAGGAATCACTCCTCTTGGAACTCAGGGGACTATGTGGAGTGCCTGTAGTTAAGCCCAGCTGAGTCACATGCAAGGGAAACAATTTAACTTCTGTACTACTTCTTCAGTCACAATGTCAGGGTATCTGACATTGTGTCTACTGATTTATGTTAAATAGGTTTGAATGGTGATCGTCCTTGACCAATGTTACTGATGTCCTTCTGGTACTGATTACTTATGAGTTTACATTGACTTACCATTGAGGTTAACTCTTGAAAGAAAAAAAACTCTTGGAAGAAAAAAATTAAAAAGAACCCATAGAATTGGTGGATAAAGAATTTTGAGTATAGGCATTAAAGAGACAATACAGCAGGTAGAACACTTGCATTGCATACACATGGCCAACCCGATTTGATTCCCATCACCAGTAAGGGTAATAGTCACCCCGAGTACCACTAAGAGTAATTTCTGAGTGCAAAGTCAAGAGTAACCCCTTTAGCATTGCCAGGCATGCCTAACCCCAAAAAAGAGAATCTTTTGTGTGTATACACAGTGTAACAATATGTATCCCTAAGAAATAACAAAAGCATGTGATATTCTGCTACAGAGGTGGATCTAGAGGTTATCATGCTGATGAAAGTAAGTCAGAAAGGAAAGTATAGACACAAAATGATCTCTCTCACCTAGAGAACATAGACACATTAAGAGAGCAAATGGTGGGGCCCGGGAGATAGCATGGAGGTAAGGCGTTTGCCTTTCATGCAAAAGGTCATCGGTTCAAATCCCGGTGCCCCATATGGTCCCCCGTGCCTGCCAGGAGCAATTTCTGAGCATGGAGCCAGGAGTAACCCCTGAGCACTGCCGGGTGTGACCCAAAAACCAAAAAAAAAAAAAAAAAAAGAGAGAGAGAGCAAATGGCCAGGGGCAACAGATCTAGAGAACTGGTCCACAGAAGTGATTTGGGAAGATGAGTGAGGTAGGGCCTTTGGGACCTTGATGGAGGGAAGCAGGTGCTCTGGTGATGTATGATGTTAGAATGATATACACATCAAACTATCATTAACAGAGTATAAATTATAATTCCTCAATCATATTTTTAAATAAATAAAAATATGTATAAAACCAGAAATGTGTAAATTAGGAGTAGAACAAATAAATTTAGTGTCCCAGAGTCCTTGCGTTATTTGGAGAAGAGGAGGAGGAAGAAAAGAAAGAGTAGGAAGAAGAGGAAAAGGAAGAAGAATAACAGCAGCAACAATAAACAATTGTGGCCAAGTAAGTCCATTTTAGATCAAATGGAAATCCTCCTGAGGCAGAGACAAGGAGAACAGCTGGGTGGAATATAAAGAAAAGCCAGAGTGAAAGACAGGACTAAAGACACTAGCACCAAGTGAGAAGAGAGGCAGTGCCAATCTTGGCTTGTATTGGTAACATCATCCTTTAGGGCAAGAAATCAAAGACTTATTGTCAGACCCAACCTCTTGAGAACCTGTGTAGAGGTGATTAACATTGCAATCAAACTAGCCAGAATTCTCTAAAACCAGCTTGTTTATGTGGATGTGTGCTGTGTGCAGGTATGAATGTACTTACTTGCGAATGCTTGTATTATGTACATACAGAGCTTTAGCCCTCGACATATAAACTGAATGTATTCTCAAGTCAGTTAATCGTTAGAACAACAATATCAGCCTCCAGATTCACAGACCACTGTAGCTCCACAGGTGTGAAATAGTTGGAAACCAGTCTTAAAGGGTTTTCAGAGATCCATAGATGCCAACACTACCTGGTAGGGTAACATAGAGTTGAAGCTAAGAGCGAGCTTACTACCCAAGACATCTTACTACCATTACAATGTCTGTTTTGAAAGTTCTCAATTTGGAAAAGCATTTCTGATTCTGTCTCATGAGAGACACTAGACTCACCTCTTTAATCATTTTAAATTCCTGGGACCACCAAATCACCACTGAGACGAATGTGATTGTGCCAATTGCACCTCACTGTTTAGTCACCTGCAATTAGCACACTTTCAGGTTCAAATACCCCATATGACTGTGGAACAGGAATTCTACCAGAGGCCAGGAAATGAGACTTTGGTCACAAAGCTTCACCTCATCAGGCTGAGAATGGCCAACAGAAAGGGGACTTCCCAAACAACACAGGCAGGACGGTTAACAGGCCCAGGGAGAGCCACCTGGAACCTTGGGAAGGACCCATAGTGGCTTCCATTCCAGTTGACTCAGATAGATTCTTCAAGTCCCAAATATAAGTAGGAAGTCCAGATTTCAGCACACAATCCCAACACTCCATGAGATGTGAGGTCAGTGTTTGCATTGTCTAGCACCAAGGAATGCTAGAAAGGGAACTTCCGTGCAAGGATGGACAAGACCTCAAGAGGAGAGAACAGTCCAGAAGGCTGGCCAGGGTTTACCCCAGTGAACAGGAGAGGGCAGATACTTATCTGTCTATTGGAGGCTGGTCCCAGAATTCAGGCTAGTCACTTCCTGGTCCTCACCAGACCCAGTTGATTGGGTGTTAGTGTCCTGAAACAACCCAGTAGTATCATTATCCTGAGACAGATCATTGGGAACAGGCCCAGGACTCTGACCTGAAGCATATGCCAACCTGGGTTCCCTGTACTGGAAGTTTGTTATGAGCAGAGAAAAGTTGAAGTAAATCTGTACATGCAGAATACTGATCCCCTCTCAGATAAGTTGGAGGTCAGAATCACATGACTGAGTTTTCTAGGGTGTCCAGCACTCTGTCCAGCACCTCTTTATATTACCATACCTGCTCCCATTCATTCTTTGTGAATGAGTAAAGGCCTCCAGGACAGGAAAATGGAATTTGGTGCTAGCTGGGGGGCTGGAATTCAGATGTAAAAGTCAAAGGGGCCAAGACCCCCCACACCATCACTCTACCAAACTGCATGGCACTGTGTGCACTGATTGGGAGGATGCTGTTTCTAAAAGGAATTTTCCTATGCAGTATGGAATCTAGAAGGTAGATAAGCATGAACGCCACGCATTTGGCAGTTTGTATTTAAGTTAGCTCCCAGCCAATAACAAGCTGTATATCCTCACAATACAGCCACCAAAGCTGAGACTATGTGTGCTACTTCCATCAGGCATAACATGACATGTGGTGCACACACACTCATGCGAATATGGCTGGGAAAGAAGGTGCCACTGAGGAATATGCTTCTGGATCCTAAAGCCGGGGACTGAAACAACCACAGGCCCTACCTTCATGTGAGTTTCAGAGAGCTTCCCAAACCCAATTGCAGATACCATGACTTACCCTTACCTTTACCCGACTGCTCTGCCATGCTCAGAACTTCTTGATGCCCTTCATGCCCCCAAAGGGAAGCCCGTTCACAGCCGCCCTGTTGCTGGGTCCACCTCAGACAGCCCTACTGAGAAGGCTACTTTCAGTCAAGGGTAATGGGTCAGAAGAACTGCCTCATATCCTGTGGGATCTGGGGTATGAGAGCCAGGGCAGAGCACGGTGGCACAGAGTGGTGCAAGGCAGTATAGGGCAGGGTAATTTAGGGTAGTGTTGGGAGGAATAGGGAAGGACAGGGAAGTATAGGGTAGTGTAGGTCAGTGTAAGAAGAAAGTGCAGGGCAGTGTAAGGGGGTGTAGGGCAGAATAGGACAGTGTAGAGTGGTATAGCGTGGTACAGGACAGTAGTAGATGGTTGAGGTCTATGGAGGGTAGTGGAAAGAGATGGAGAACAGTTAAGGGCAGTGTAGGGCACTGCAGGTGGTACAGGTTGGTATAGAGGCAGGGCAATGCAGTACCCTTGCCACTAGCCCCAACTACATAGCTATTGTTTCTGGAGCCCCTATTTCAGGGTCCATAAGCTCTATGTAGAGAAGAGTGGACAGAAGCAGCTGAATTCCTGGGGTCTCAGAATGGGGATTCGCCTTTTCCTTTTGCCTGTACCCAAGGTGTTGCCCAGCAATCCTGTTCATAGCATGAGGGCATGACCGCAAACTCTCAGAATACTCCTCTTCATCCTCACTCCAACCAGAGGGAATTGGGATTGGGATCCTCCAATGTGCCCTGGTTATAGAGGGGCTGTCCACCCCCATCTGAAAGGAGAAGAGACTCTGTGCCCAAAACACTCCCTCTACCTGTTTCCCAGAGCTGCCTGTTGGGTTCACTAGGCTGGATTTTTTGGGTGGTTTCCTCAAGGGATAGACACATATACCAAGGAGGTAGTGATGGTTCATATATAGATCCAGAAATGCCTCTTTCTCTCTTATTTCTCAAGAAGAACTTCAGTTGCTTGATGCTGAACCTGAGCAGCATTTTGAAAGTCACAGGTACCTGCCAAGGTCAAAGGGAAGGATTCTTTTCTAGGGAGCTGATGAAAGCAGCAAAGAAGGGCCAGAGTCATCATACAGCAGATGGGACATTTGTCTTGCATAGGGGTGAACTGAATTAAATCCCTGCACCCATATTGCCCCCCACACCCTGCCAGGTGTGATTGATTCCTGAACACAGAGTTGGCAATAGCCACTTAGTACTGTTGAGTGTATTTCAAAAAAGATAGAAAATAGCATATAAGGTTCTAGAAAGTCAGTCCCATCCCCCAAAACATTCAAGAAAGAGTCCTTCTAGGACCCTGAAAAGAAAGGGGTGCATGATGGCCATGATGCAGAGCATCAAACACAAAATAAATTTCTGAAGCCCAAGGCCGAGGGCACAGCCATCAGTAACCACCAAGCATCAGTAACCCATTTCAGCATGGCGATCACACCCACACTTCCAGGCTTGCCATTTCATCTTGGGAGACAGAGAATCCATCAACACAGGTGTTATAAGCCTGCTGCTAACCTGTGACACCTTTCCACACACTTGATAGGTCCCACAGAATTAGGGAAAGGTTCCAGAGAGAATCAGGCTAAGGACTGAGGCTAAGATGCATATGCTGCCTGAGCTGAAGCACAAAAAGGAAGAGGGTCTGGCCAGAAAGAGAACATTTCAGCAAATGTCCCCGTGTCAAAGATGTGAATAGCCCTAGGTGGGAGTCACTCTGTCTAAAACAGTTCCTCCAAAAGTGAGCCAGATACTGAGGAAAGGATGACCCCAGGGTCTCAGGATGGAAGGGGGAACCAGGTTCAGTGTGGGCTGGAGCCCCAAAATAGATGCCATCCTAAAATTGACATTGAAAGGATGAGGGGCCTTGTCAGAGGGAAGCCACTGGGCAATTGGTGGCTAGAGAACTGAAGACTTGATCACCAATGGTGGCCCTCATTGTAGGAACTTGTGGTTAATCTCATGCTCCAGCCACAGTTCTGGGAATTTAATGCAATAGCCACAAGCCTTTTAGAGAGTCCTGAAGAGATGGCTTCCCATGGTGCAGAGAAACAGATGGGAGCAGACTCACCCAAGCCTCCTGGGACACCACTTGGGATATGCTGATCTCTTCTGTCCAGAAGTTTTCAGCAAAGATCACAATCACCAAAATCACCCACTCTGGGGTCCATCTCTCTCTGCCCATGCAGCTCTGTACAGCACTCTTTCCCTGGCAGTCCCTGTTGACCATCAGAAACATCCTGTGTCCTCAACCACCTTTGAGAACATGTGGGACCCTCACCAGCCATCCCAGAGGCCATGGGAGGAGGCTGCACATAGACTGTATGTCCAGGAAGCATGACTATTCTAGAAGCACCTACTTCTGTGGAGTAGAAAAGCATGCAAGATCAGGGTGCCTGGCAAGGTAGTGAGCTTGTTCTATGTTTGTTAGAAACAGTTTGTATGAGACAGAACATATATGTGGACATTAGGTCTGAGGACATAGAACAAGAAGCCCTGAAGTTTTCCCCACTGTCATATGCCCACAGAGAAGCTGGGTCAGGCTGCACCCTGCAGAATTTCTCACATCTTTGTTTAATTGAGGTTTATTTGAGGTTATTTGAGTTATTTAATTCTTGGGCCACACCCAGCAGTGTGCTCAGGGCTTAGTCCCCACTCTCTATTCAGGGATCACTCTTGGCAGGGTTTGGAGACACTGTGGGGTAAAAGGGAGTGAAGGAGGGTTGTCTACCAGCCAAGCAACCACCTTTCCTACTGTAACAGCTCTCACCATTTTATAATAATTTTTTTTTTTTTTGGTTTTTGGGTCACACCCGGCAGTGCTCAGGGGTTACTCCTGGCTCCATGCTCAGAAATTGCTTCTGGCAGGCACGGGGGACCATATGGGGCACCGGGATTCGAACCGATGACCTTTTGCATGAAAGGCAAACGCCTTACCTCCATGCTATCTCCCGGGCCCCTCATTTTATAATAATTTTTAAATTATATTCAGCCAGACCAGTTCCAATGTTATTTTCTTTATTATTTTCAAATTCAAGATACACAAAATGTTGACTTTGGGAAGTGAATTAATAACTCTTTAACCAAAAAAGATTTTAAGCCATTTATTATTATTAAGTGAAGACAGAATCCAACAAAAGCAGGCAGAAAGTCGCTCACCTAATCATTTCACTCTGCAGCTAATGATTTCATTAGTATTTGGCTCACCCTTATCCCCAGGGCCCAGATGAAAATCAGAAATGCACATTTCCAGCTTCCCCAAGAGCTCCAAGCTCCAGGGAGGAAAAGAAGTTTCTAGAGCCAAGACTGCTTGTTCTCCCAGTCTGACAGGGGTCAACTCAGGCATCGCTGGTTGTTTCTAGCTTGTATGTCACTCCGGAGACAGTGACCATCTCTGGGATGATGGTATCCATTCCCACCATTAGAGGAGCTGGGACTGGACACCTCACAGAGTGAAACGGAGTGGCACAAAGGCAAAGCCAGTCCTTGTTAAAAATATCCTTTGTTAGGACATTTCCTTGTTAGGAAATCTCCTTGTTAGGAAATGTCCCCCATATCCTCCCTGACCTTCCTGGCATCCATGTCCCCATTTCCTGCTTTTTTACCATCTTTCTCTTCATCTTGTCCCCACCTTGGTCTCCTACACTCTCTAATGACAAAGATTTCCACCCACCCAAGAATCTTCACCATCTAAGGGCACAGCAGTGCATGTGTGCCACTGCCAAGTTCAGGAAAACTCCTCTTCACTTTATTGCCCTGGTGTGTTCTCCCTGAACCCCAATATGCCAGAGGGAGTTCTCTGGAGTCCCCTTTACAAGGACTCTAATCTCATCCAGAAGAGCTCTACACTCATAAAAATACCTATTCACCTCCCAGAGTCCCACTCTGACTCCTTCCTACTTAGTACTTTACTATCAACATAGGAATTTTAGGGGTACATCAACAGTGGTGAACAGACATTTAAAACTTACCAAATCTGAAAAAAAAAAACCTCTTAATTTCCTCTCTCCCGCCCTCCCCTCCCCTTCTCTTTCTCTCTATCTTCCTCTCTCCTTTTCTATCATCTCTTCTTTATTCCTCTCTCTCATTTCCCCCTCTCCATCTATTTCCCTTTCCCTTATACCCCACTCCCTTTTTCCCCTCTTTATTTTTCTTCCTCTCTCTCCCTTTCTCTTTTTCTTTGCCTTCCTTTTCCTTTTTTTTTTTTTTTTTTTTTTTTGGCTTTTGGGTCACATCCGACAGCATTCAGGGGTTCCTCCCAGCTCTACACTCAGAAATCACTCCTGACAGACTTGGGGGATCATATGGGATGCCAGGATTAGAGCCACCATTCTTCTGCATGCAAGGCAAACACCCTACCTCCATGCTATCTCTTAGGTCCTCCTTTTCCTTTTTATTTAAATTTTTTTGAAACCATTATGAATTACATAATTCTCATAGTTGGGTTTTAGGCATACAGTGACAGTGAATTAGGGCCATTCCCACCACCAGTGTTGACCTCTCTCCACCGAAGTTTTCAGCGGGCATCCTATACCACCACCCTTAGCCACCTGGCTTACCAGTGCAACAGGCTTGTTTTAAGTTTAGATGGTTATAGTTTGTGTCTCTTGATTCTATTGTCATTGAATTTGACTTGGATATTTAGTTTTGCCCTTTTTTTCCCTCCACCAATGTACTTAAGACCACTTGGCCCCTGGACCTCATTCTCTTTTTTTTTTCTCTCAATTTTATAGAAAACTGCATAAACATGAGGTAAAACAAAGTAACTCGTGTCCCGAGGATCTATGAAAAAGGCTGGAGCCCCCATCTAGAATAAAAAAATAAAATAAAAATTTTAAAAAGGGAAGGTGAGTGGTTTTTGTTTGCTTGTTTTCTTCCTGTCCCTTCCTCTCCCTTTCTCCTCTTACTTTTCTGAGGCAGGAAAAGGGAAGTCAGGGGATCCATGTCACTCTTTTTCTTTTCTTTCTTTCTTTCTTCTTTCTATTTTTTTTTTTGGATTTTGGGTCACACATGGCAGCTCTCAGGGGTTCTTCAAGCTTTATGCTCAGAAATCACTCCTGGCAGGCTCAGGGGACCATATGGGATACCGGGATTCAAACCACCATCCTTCAGCATGCAAGGCAAATGCCTTCCTCCATGCTATCTCTCCAGTCCTGTCATTTTTTCTAATTCCTCTTAGAGTCACTTTCTTGGGGGGGGGGGAATCCACTGGGCAAATTACCATGGAAACCAGTCTCCCCCCTCTTTTTCCTATTCACCCCCCACCCCAAAGCAGATGATCAAGTATCTCCTGGGCCCTGACATTCCTGATTCTTCCTGATGCTCTGAGCTGGTCTGCAGGGTGAATCTCAGACCGTAGTCCCATGTAAAAGTGTTTTAGGCACAAATAAGATGATACCAGGAGAGAACCATTAGACCTGATGGTTCAAGGCCATTTTCAGGTCCCAGCCAGGTGGCTGTCCTTGCCCTGGGAGGTCCTACATGTTTGGGAATTGGGGCCAACTTATTAGTCCCCCTTCACTGCTCTTGGTTGGGGCAGCCTCTCCCGCTTCCTCCAGTTGCCCTTTCAATCTGTGCCAGGATGCTTGGGACTGGAAGTGCTGTGCAGTCAAGCCTGAAACCTTTTCCAGGTCAGGTGACTGGCAAATAGAAAACAAACTGTAAAAAGATTTCCCTAAGCCCTAGAAAGTTCTATGTGTGCGGTCTTTGGAGACCTCAGAACCTCAGCTCATAATTGGGGGTTTTTTATTTTATTTTTCTTTTGTTTGGAAGCAAGTCTCAGCTATGCTCAGGACTTACTCCTGGTTCTGCTTAGAGGAGTAACTCCTGGAAGGTTTGGGAGACCATAGGTGGTGCCAAGGATGGAACCTGGGTCAGCCACATGCAAGATAAGTGCCCTCCTCACTGTGCTATCCCTCAAGCCCTTCATTTTACTTGTTTGAACCCAATACGATTCCAACTTCACATCCAAGCAAGAGGAGTCTGGACTGTAAACGTGTGACAATGTTTTCTAGAGATCTACCAGAACTTCAAGAATTTCCTCATTTTTAGCCTAGAATGTCTTCTGGGTTGGAACTTGGTGTCCACACTGCTCATGCCAGGCAGTAGAGCAGAAACCACAGCTCAGAAGCTTCTCCTCCTGTTTCTGGCCTCCTCCTCTCCCCTGCCCCATCTCAATTCATCATTTTAATTCTCATTCTGTTTCACAGGAAAGTCAGACTTTCTTTGTTATAATGCCAGAGATCAAGTGATTATCATTTTCCTTCTTCTTTATCTCTGTTCGCTTTGGACTATTCCCTTTAAAAACTTCATTTCTACATAAAACCAAGAGGCACTGAAAAAAAATCACAGAAAGTCAGCCCTGTGCTCTCTCTTCCAGTCCCAATCCTGCTCTAGAAACATCAGATTTATCCATTTACTTTTCCTGTCTTCCCCAGAAATCACAGCTGCTCATCGAGCAAGAGGATCAGAGTTTAATTTAATAAAATATGCAAAGACTCTAGAGAAAATTATATATCTTGCCTCTGCCAATATATGAGAAATGAATAATTCCATGTTCGAAGAGAAATTGGAGTGACACAGCCTGATCCCTGTCTCTGAGATAAGAAGCAGGATCTATACCAGGCATTCAGCTTGATTTTTTTTTCAATTAATAATTTTTAGTTGAATCACAGTTACAAAGTTATTCATAATCATGAGTTTCATTAATACAATTCCAGCACCCTTCACCAGGGCACATTTCCTACCACCAATGTCCTCAGTTTCCCTTCCACTCTCTTCTCTGCCCTCCCCACTGCCTGCTCTGTGGCAGACATCTTTCTTCTCTCTCTATCTCTCTTCCTTTTTTCCTTTGAGACTCTGTGATTTGCAATATAGTTACTGAAGAAGTATCATGCAAATCACTTTAACTCCTTTCAGTACCCAGTTATTATCCAGAGTTATTATTCCCAACTATCATTGTACCTTCTCTGTTCTAACTGCACTCTCCCACTATTTGTGGCAAGCTTTCTACCATGGACCAGTCTTCCTGTCTCCTGCAAATATTTTCTTCTGGTATTATTAGCATATTCCTTTTTTTTAATATCCCACAAATGAGTGCAATCATTCTATGTCTATCTTTTTCCCTCTGGCTCATTTCACTCAGCATAATACTCTCCATATCCATCCATATATAAGAAAATGTCATGATTTCATCTTTCTTAATAGGTGCATAGTACTCCATTAGCTTGTGTGTGTGTGTGTGTGTGTGTGTGTGTGTGTGTGTGTGTGTTTTCCACAGAGAAAATTAAATTAGGCAATTCTGCCTGAGCACAACTTGGAAATAAAATGAAGAATGATGGCTGGTTGAGCCAGATGCCAATAAGCATCAATCCCACGGCCTTGTCTTGAAGGTGCTACTTTGAGAACCTCAGGCCATGAAACCTCTGATTTAAGCTCTTTGTGGAAAACTTACTGTATTTCCATTCTATTGAGCAAGCACAGATCACCCCAAGTCAGAGCTGTGATATCAGCAGAAGTGCCAGTGCTCACAAGCTGTTTCTTGTGTGGCTGGGCCCTGAAGTTATGTGACTGACAATGGCTTCAGTGCTTGGAAACTAAAGACTCTATAGATGAGCTAACATATACATATGAGCTTGGCTCCATAGTGCTGGAGACTTGGGGACTTTCCCCCATAAGGAGACAAACTGCTACAATTACCCACACGGTAAAAGTCTCTTAATTTGAGATGAAGACTAGGTTTTATCTGCATCTGGGAACATGGCAGATGGACGGGGCTGACTGAACTGTTTCCTTGGCATTGGGAATCACCTTTGCTGGACATTTCCAGGGCCCCTGTTCATTCTCTTCTATATTGACATCCTTCTCCAGAGACCATTGGCCTCCTCACAGATGTGGAGTTTTCCAAGATTGACTGAAAGTGCTCACACCATCCTGGGTCCTCTATCAGACTTTCTTCCTCATTCCTGCCACACTCTAGTGTCCAGAGCAAGGACAAGGCCAGGCAGGGACCAGGGCGGGATAAATGATTGACCCTCTTCAAGGGACAACACCAAGGATACTGGGGTGAAGGTTGATTTCCTGGACATGCAGATGAGGGACCAGGTCCTGTCCACACACTGAGTAAGCATCTATGGGTGAACCCTGTAACTTCCATGTCTGCTCCTCCACATTGTAAGCATTCACCACAGAAGGCAAGCAGAGAAGGTTCTGGAAGCAGAAGTTGGCAGGTCATTGTGGGGGATTCAATAGGTACAACAGCCTAGAAAGAAGCTGCATTCTCTGGCTCCTGTGAATGAGCAGATGACAACAGGAGAAGACAGGGCATAGCCAGCAATGGTGAGGCCTTCAAAGGAAAAGGGTCTGAGAAGAGATCTGTGCCTGGTCTATGGGCTTACCACAGTGAAATGAGGAGAGCCAGGATTATTCCATCTCTAAAGCAGTTGTCAAACTTCATGCCACACACACAAGTCAAAGAACATGTCCCACATCTACTTGTAGAATCTTCTATCCCATCTCATGGAACTTTCTAGAAGTTCTGTATCCAAATCTTCTTATGAACTAGTCATTCTCATCCCTCCGACAGTGTCTGAGCTTCATCCAGGCTTGGGATGCAGACCTTCTAAGAAAAGCCCTCCACTCTGCCTTGTGGGGGTCAGCACCCCAGAACTCCTGAGGCACATCTTGACTAAAGCCATCTTCACATTCCTGTCCATGTCCAGCCTTGCACAGAGCCTACCTTGCTCCTTCCCACCTCTTCCACCAGCAGAGAGGACCCCCTGTGATGAAAAGCTGGGATGGGAAATATGCAGGGGTGAGTGGAGAATAATAGTAGAATAGACCCAAGGTTTTACTCCTCCTCTGCAGGACAGGAGATGCAATTTACAGGTCAGGAGAGTAATCGCCAGCTCCAGCTATAGGATTATTCATACCTAAAGACCTGAAAAGTGTTTTTCTGTGCCACCAGATTCAAAGCATCCAAGGCTAAACCAGAGATCTCATCCCAGGCACTTCTTGGTATAATTGCTCCTGGTCTCTCTCAGTCTAGAAAAAAAACAACCACAACATCACAGGGTCTCCGCAGGAGGGTTAACAATTTTACTAAATCACTAGATTCATTTTGTGTGGTACTTGATGAAGAAATCACTTAAGCAGCAAGTAATTACTCCTTATTTAAATAAGTCTATTATTAAAGATTTATTATGGGCCTGCCCCGTGTGCTCCCCATGATGGCATAATCCAACGCACTCAGAGAAACACAAAGATCATTTCCATGTTTGGCACAAAGGAGTCTACAAAGCTGACCTTAACTGACATGAGGCTACAAGAGAGTCTATATTTATTCCAGGAGGTATGAATATTCAGAGGTGCCACGTGGAAATACTAATGTGCTTAATTATAGGCTGCAGCCCAGTCCCCTCTGGGGGGTTTTATATAACATATGAGGCCTCCTGTCTTTAAAGCTTTAGATGTCAGGATGCTGACAAATCAGCAGCCTTTAGATGTTTAGCTAAGGGGGGTGGACTCCTGTAGTTTATTGCCCTGTAACTCTTCATGATATTTGAAATTGATCTTCAAAAACCTAGGGGAGTGTGGTACAGAGAGTAATACCAACCCCTACACCTTCCCCTTTCTAGGTTTCTTTCCCTTTTGTTAATGCTCACTCTTATTTTCTATTCCTCATATAAAAGGTGGAGTTGCACCTCCTCTCCTTGGATGGAGACTGGAGGAAGAGTCAGACTGCTAATGAAAAGAAGCCAGCAGAAGTCACAGCTGCCATTTCTGAGACTGATGGATGAAAAGACTAGCTTTCATCTTGCATCTCTATCTCCCCACCCATCCTCTCCCTCCCACTCTCTTTCTCCCGCCCCCTCCCTCTCCCTTTTCTTTGTCTTTCCCACTCACTGTTTCTCTTTCTCTGTAGAGCTACTTTGTGCAAGGCTGGGGCTTCAATTAACACCCAGGCAGCACAGAAGCCCCTGTTCCAAGCACTCATGTAGCTCTAAGGCTTACAGAATACCATGGAGGGAGAGTGGATTCAGATCCAACAACCTCAGCTAAGCCTCGAGATGAGGTCTCATTCTGAAACCACAGTCCACATGTTTTGGGAAACCCCTAAACCAGTCGCCATCCGTCCAGCTTAGCCACTTGTAGGAGCCTGATGTAGAATCTAGGGTCATGCCATTTTGCCTATTTTCTCTGTCAACCTTGAAAAAATGTTTCACACATCCATAACTAGCTGATGCACTCCCTAGTTCTGTTCTTTTTCCATCACACTGCATGGTACAGGATGCCATTGTTTGTCTTTCCCTCTGTGAGGAAGAAGCTAGAGGGTGTTTCATCCTAGAAACATCCTAGAAGCTAGAGGGCCTAGCTTCCAGTTGATGGCTATTCAGGCAGGATGAATGGAAAGGGAGAAAAGAAGGAATTAATTAGGACTCTTGGGCTCAATGCAGATGGACAATTTATAGCCATTTAGGTCCAAATACAGATTGTAGCTCCCTTGAAGCCAAGCTCTAGGACAGTAGGCAGAGAATTTTCCTTGCCTAAACCAGATTTTATCCCAGACACCCATATGGTCCCTTCACTACCACCAGTAGTGATCTCTCAGCACAGAGCCTAGAGTAATCCCATAGCACTACTGAGCATGACCCAAAAACAAAACAAAGTGTAGCTCCCTATCCCATGGCCATTTTAGGTGAGCACAGGTTCAGGATGTCCCTTATAGCAGTTCCTGAACCACCCTTTACCCATCTCCCAACGTTCTCAACACTGAATCACACACATCTGGAACATTAGGGTATAGCCTAAGTTGAGAATCCAGCATTTTCTCTAGAATCTCAATAAACTTAGAAGCTCCCTATCTTAAAATGAAAATGCTGGTTCAGAGTAAAATTTCTGCCCATATGCTTAAGAATTCTTGGGACTAGACAGATAATAAGGTATGTAAGGTATTTTCCTTACTTGCCCTGACCTATATAGATCATTGGCTCTCCATATGGTCCCCCAAATATTTCCAGAACTGACTATTGAGCAAAATATCAGAAATAAGCCCTGAACACAGTCAGATATGGCCCCCAAATTGAATCAAATAATAAGTTATGCTCAATGAGCTGAGGAAAGGGAAGAGATTCCAAAAGACAGCCATATGTAAAAGAAGGAAGAGGAGTCCCTTCATGTGGAGACAGTGGCTGTAGGAATCGAGTCATCTTTTGTTGTGGTTTGGTTTTGTGGGATACAACCAGTGATGCTCAGGGCTTATTCCTGGCTCTGTGTTCAGGGATCACTCCTGGCTGTGCTTAGGGGTAGTATTGGGCACTTCATCTAAAGTTCTTGTACTACCTGCTGGACACTTCTCAGCCAAATTATTCTATCTGTTCAGGAAGCAGTCAGACCAGAGATTCACAAAGACTTAAAAGTGTGAGTCTCATCCATTCAATGATTGGCTCCTAAGGAAGTCTGAAGGTATGTCCTGAGGCTCAAGAATTTGAAAGTAAGATGTTGGCCTAGTTCACATTGAATGGATCATAAGCAAGTAGGCCACAGACAGAATTGAAGCAAGTAGAGTGTGGGACTTTGGAAGAACCATTCAACAAAAACATCCTTTCAAGCTTCTTATTGACAGAAGAAAATACTCACTATCTAATGTTACCTGACAATGTATATGTGGGTAAAATAAAAATATTTGCACCTACAACTGACAAAAATCACATCAAACCAAAGCTTGTGATTACTGATGAATGAGCAAGTCATGGAGGATTTTTGTTTCTGCCTTGAAAATTTGAAATCTGGTCTACATTTTCTGCATTCAATATGGATTGCTTTTTATAGTCCATTAAAAATGATCATTTTCTTAAGTGAAGAGCATGTAAGACCAGAATCACAATGTTCCTCATCCACCCATACATCCCAGGCTCAGAAAAGGGGCACCGGCATTTTATGGGCAGCTTAGAGTCAGTGCTGCTCTGCCATATGCCTCAGGGATGAACACAGTGAACACAGTCTCAAGAAACAGAGAGGCATAGAATGGTTTAGAAGCTCCATTTGCAATTGTACACCTTGTACCTCTCTGTGGCTACTCTTGACCTCTCTCACAGTTTTACTTTGTCCAGATCATGCATATATGTGTAAGAGAGATAAATAGAGAGAGAGAGAGAGATGCAAATCTGTATAGAAGAGAGCATGCCTGTGATAAGCATTAAAAAAAGAGGATTGTATATGTTGAATTTCAGTGAGGAGAAGAAAATGGGTTGTAGAGGCAAATGATGTATGAGCCCTTTTATGAAAGCCCCCCCCTCCTATGAGAAGTAATGTAGTCATTCTCTCCTAGCAAGAAGAAGCAAGAACTCATACTAAACTATCAACACTAAACACTGTATCTGAATGTCTGTAGATGCCTCCTCCTTTCCAGATTATGAGTTCTCCAAACTGGAAATCCTCAGGCTCTGGTCTAAGAATGGGTCAAGCACATGCATGGCACATTTGCCTGGTTCCAGTGACACTTATCTCAGCATGGCAAAGTCACTATCTTAGGACTTGCTAGGAAGTGTATCTTCCAAATCACATGTGACATTCTAATCATCAAGGAGAGGGACAATGGGAGTGGGAGGTATGGCTGGCTCCTGCTGGTAGAGTCTCCATAGATAGAAAGAGGACCCCATAGTGCCACATTCTTGTTTGCTTCATGATTAATGGCCCAAGTTAGTCTGTAACAGGGCATATGCTCTTATATACACAGAATTTCTGGAGCCTGGACTCAATTCTCTAGCCTGAAACCCTGATAAAAGAGTGAGCTTAATTTTATAAGCTCCCAAGCCATGTTCTGTATAGTGCAGCAAGGACAATGAATATGGCACTCTGGATCTGCTTAAAGGCCAGGGTGTGAGTGGGGAAGGGACAAGGTGCCAAGGGATGGTTGGACAGGTTTGGGTCTTCATGAGCTTGATGGTCAAACAAATATAGAAAAATCTAGAAAAAATGCAGAGAATCCCACATGTGTAAATGCATGTCATACTGTAAGTTCTGTGGGTCAGCATTGTACAGAATAGATGAGCCATTTGTGAGGGAAATGGAATGGGGGGGTACACACAATCCTCTCTCTTATGCATTTTCCTGTCACTCTTTTTTTTTGTCCCCTAAATTCCCAATACAGACCAGGCAAGGGTCTGGGTTGAGGTGTATATGGGGTGCATTTACTGTACCTCCTCTTTCTATACAGTCAGTGTGAAGAACACAGCCTGTGATAAGAATTGGGAGGCCTTATTTTTTTTCTTTCCTTTTCTTTTTTTTTGATTTTATTTTTTTTAACTTTTTTTCACCCCCTTCATCAGTGCAAGTTCCCCACCACCAATGTCCCAAATCTCCCTCCCTCCCAACCCACCCCCACCTGTACTCCATACAGGCTTTCCAGTTCCCTGATTCGTGAATATGATTAAGATAGTTCTCTGTGTGGTTATTTCTATAGCTGCACTCACCACTCATTATGGTGAGCTTCAGGAAGTGAGCTGGAAGTTCCAGCCCTCCTCCCATTATCTCTGAGGATTGGTGCAAAAATGACTTACATTTTTCTCAGAACCCATAGATGAGTGAGACAATTCTATGTCTCTCTCTCTCTCCCTCTGACTTATCTCACTCAGCGTGGTAGATTCCATGTACATCCATGTATAGGAAAATTTCATAACTTCATCTCTCCTGACAGCTGCATAATATTCCATTGTGTATATGTACCACAGTTTCTTTAGCCATTCA
>PVKC010011485.1:0-24577 GCA_004027635.1 Crocidura indochinensis
CCTTAGACAGATGGGCAAATACCTTGTACCACCTCACAGTGAGGGTAAAAGTTAGATGTGTGCTCCTTGTTATGAAACAATGATTCAGATATAGTCCCAGAATACCCAGCCCTGTCGGATCCACTGCTGCTGTTTATATAAGGAGCCCAGGGAATTGATTAGCAGTTGGGTCTGGGAAGAGAATTAGGTTCTCCCATAGGTTTTATTAAAAAGGCTTTTCTGAGGCAAATATGAAGAGGGGGGAAAAGGCCTTTCTTCTGCCCTTTTTGAACCAGATATCCTGCTTTGCTTCTTTTTCCTTATTGTTTTTCTTTAACATCTCAGTTCTATAGCTACTGGTAGTGATATTTTCTTCATCTATAATCTGTCTGACCTTAAACTAGAGAATTGCTTCTTCTTGGTCAGGAGGTACAAAAGCAATGAAGAGGCAGCAAACAAGTGATCTTTGAGTGATCAGTGTGTTCGGATGATTCTTTCAGATTTTGAAAGAAATAAGTTGTCCTCTGACTGACTCTTAAAAAAAAAATAGGTAAAGGTGAAATAAGTGTACATATGGTAGGAGAGACATGGAACATGATGATGGGACAGCCTTAAGGCATCTTATCCCTGCCCAGAGTCTGGTATCCTCTTCCCAACGCAGAGTAGCCCCCAGACTTGTCTGCCTTTTGCCAACTTTGGAAAGGGTGAGGGAAGCCAAGAGACTGAAGCTCTCCTGAGTATAAGGATCAGAGGTGAGGTAGAAACACAGATGTGTCTTCTGAAACATGAGCCTGTACTGCCTTTTCTGTGTGTCTGTATTTTTCTATACCTGTCTCAAGTCATTCTAAATGGCCATTTGTGTGTATGAGCATTAAAAGGCATTTCCAGCCCACCACAGAAAGATGAGAGGGAAGAACTCCGCCATCAAATTGCTTTAGGGTAGCATAAATAAAGCAGATTTCAATAAGATGGGAAAATGGAACTTATAGCATTTCAGAATCACAAGGTGTGATTCTGAGCTATTGTTTTGTTCACAGATTCTTAGGAAGAGTCTCAAAACTAATGTTAACACCATTGCAATTGAAAAGTGGTTGGGTGGGATGATTGCATTTGCTAGGGTAGAAATGTCTCTCTGACTTTAAGGCTCTGGCAGCTGAGAACATGAAAAAACATATGTTGATTCTGGCCCTTCTGCCTGCTTGCTTTCTTGATCTTCTTGTTCTCTTGTTGTTTGACACTTTGCTAGTTAGTCTTACTTCACTTTGCAAGCCAGCAAGCACTGAATCAAAGTTTATTGGTAGACAAAGTAGCTCAGCATACATTAGGAAAACCCTTATTTAAAACAATAATAACAAAATCTCCCACAAAGAAATCCAAGAAGAAAAGCTTGGTTATTGATCATAGAAACTTCCAAATGACTCAGTGAGTACTTTTCCATTTGAGTTTATCTCATCATTGCAAACCTGAAAATTTTACCAATGCCTAATCATCAGGTTTCCCCAGTTTCACCCAAGAGATTCTGCATACATGTCTGTGAGCATGGTGCTCTCCCACATTATTTTTTTCAAAATAAGTAGTGTTGTTCTGCCCATCTCATCTAATCTAGCCACCTCTCAATTCAGAAAACTACTGAAACAATCTATAATTCTAAAACCTACGTCTATCTCTAAAACTCTAATTGCCCTTGACTTAATAGTTCTTATCATCACGTAGTGTAACTTTCATGTTAAGTTCTTTTGTTATCTAATACTTGGACTTGATATGTGCCACTGGTTAAAATCAGAGAATTAGAAAAATGCAGCAGCCAATAAAAGTCTTGATTCTTTATCTCTGCTCTAGGTAGAATAGTGTCAGATAAACAACCCAGTTGATCAGGCCACTAGAGCACCTGAACTGACAGAAATTTTAGTCAGCAAAGCTCCATCCCTTTAGGTTGCTTTGCTTCAACATCAAAAGCTGCTCTGAAATACTCCAGGTTTCTGGTTATCCTAAAACAATTGCCCCTTCACAGTATCCCACCGTTTTCTTCCTCCTCCTTATCTGGCAAACATAAATTGAGGGGCTTTGTATGCTAAATGAACTGTAAGATTCTATCTCAGAAATGAGAAAATTCTAACTTCTGATTCTCCAATGAGAAATGATTTCTAAGTGTCAGCGCCAGCTCCTTCCTTGTAACTTTAAACATCCACATAGTATTCAAGTTACTTTCCTGCAGCTTAAGATCATTTCTAAAAGTAGTCACTGGCCAAACACTTGTGCCTGTTAAGTCTAAGCAAAATGGTGGGTTAATGGTAGCAAGGCACCAAGCCTGTCTGGAGATGGTGTTAAGGCCTCCATTTTGCTGCTTTCCATATCTCTGACTCGTTAAGACACTCAGTACCACAGAGAAGATCCACTTGTCTGCTCTATGGAAAGTATTTGGTTGTTTGATTGCTTTGCATTTTGATTTGTAGTTTTAGAGAGTTAGTTAATTTGTTTGCTTTTTGGATGCTTAGAATTTGTTTTGGAATGTTGAAAATGAATGTTACTGATACATTCCCTTTTGATTGTTAATCCCAAATTATACCTGACTCTTCACTCTGTGAGAGTTCCTGGGTCTGTGAGATTATTAAGTGATGCCTTAATGATCCAGCAAAACATGTACATGTTCTCAGTGAAGTAGGATAAGTACTTCTCACATTTCACATATTTACTCTATATCTGCCAAAGAAATGACATAGACTGGGTATATTTAACTTAAGTACTTAACTCTGGTGAGCATGGAAATAACTATTTCCCCTTAACGTCAAATACCTCAATCTTACACTTTCCAATCTATTGCTATGGCATGTATCACTAATTATAATGCATGTGTAGCTAGGTGACTAAAATACTATAATACTTATCTGTAATACTTACCTATCCCAATAAATGATTCTGTGAAAAAAATAACGTTTTAGTCATTTACTCGGAATGCTTGCATTTGATATCTCTTAGATATCAAAACTACGGGGCAGATGATAGTACAGCAGAGTATGTGCTTATTATTATTAGCAAGGTTCAATTCCCCACACCACATGGTCCCCTGAGCACTGCCATGTGTGGACCTGGAGGCCTCCAGAACTGGCCTCCAGTTTGACTGGGCATCCCTGGCACTGCGGTGTCCAATCACGATGGTACCCTTTGGCCTGGTTGGCTAAGAATCACTGGTGTGGACCCTCCCCATCCACACACACACACCTCCTGAACACTGCTTGGGAGCCTCTTCTAAAGTAAAAACTGAAATACATAGCCTCTATTCTCTGCAGAAATGTAGAGTTACCTAGAGTTGTGAAAACTGAGATCTTCATTCTCTGCAAATGCCTTTAGGGAAAAGAGTGCAGATTCGGAAGGCACCTCAAGCTGTTTCAGATGCAGTGCCAGAAAGGAAGAGGTCAACCCCCATGAACCCCGCAAACACGATTCGAAAGATGCACAGCAGCAGCAGTGTTTCCCAGAGGCCTTATAGGGACAGGGTGATCCACTTACTGGCACTGAAGGCCTACAAGAAACCGGAGTTACTGGCACGACTGCAGAAAGATGGTGTCAATCAAAAAGACAAGAACTCCCTAGGAGCAATTCTGCAACAGGTGAGGACAGCTTGCCTTCTTTTTGAACAGTTTGTCTGAGAAGGCTTGTAGTTGCTGCTGTTGTTCAGGTAGAGATGTTTTGGATTATTTCAGTTCATGAAATGTGAAATATAATCCTAACGTTTAACTTCCTCTTTCATAAGAACTAAGTGAAAAGTGGACATTTACATTGGGTTTTTAAGTTAGAGGTTTTTGAATGGCTTGTGAAAAAGTAAAGTTTCAGAGCATTATCTTCATTTGGATTAAACAAAATTTTCCCTGAAATCCCCTTAGGAAAGTAAGACATTTTTGTTGTTACTTGTCAGTAGTGAATCACCTGAACATTGCTTCATATTTTTGTTATTGGTTTATAGGGGCTAAAATTGTGCAATGGATTTTATTGGTTCGCTTATTGGTATAAGCTAGAATATTTTATCTAATAAATAGTTCTGTATATATTTTACCCTGAATACTCTTTGCTATCTATATTGCTCTGATTTTACTACCATTGAGTATACTGAGATCAATCACTCATGTTCTTTAAAGGATATGAATGTGCAAAATATTTGTGCTGATTAACTATCTGATAATCACAAGCCTACATACAAAAAGTAGGTCATTTGTTTTGTTAAAGTCAATAGTTTGTCATAAATGCCTACATATTTTATTCTGACTTTGGATTATACATGTTGATGAATATCCAATGCATCCTAAGTGCCAATCCAACTGTTTATTTTTTATTCACTTTTTCATTTGTTGGTTATTGAAACAAACCTATCTATGTTCAGCGTTTGCCTCTAATTTTGTCATCAGGGATGGTGGTACTCAGGGAATCATATGGAATGCCAGGGATCAAACCTGGGTCAACTATATGCAAGCAAATACCTTGCCTGCTGGACTATACCTCTGACCTGATATCTTTTCTTTCTTTTTTTTTTTCAAAACAGTAACACTTCCAAAATTATTCTTAAATTCATCACTTAAAACATAAAACTCTGCAGATTTTTATCTATAGTCAAGAAATAAGGCCTTAAAGGGTTTTTTGTTTGTTTGTTTGTTTGCATTTAAGACTTGATTCTGTAATGAAAGAGGAAACCATAAATTTTAATTCTAGGCTAATCATTCCCCAATTTATCGTGATCAACCTTGGAGATTTTTAGGAAACAATTTTTTAATTTAGACACCATATTTTACAATACTATTATAATAATGTTTCAGAGACACAGTGTTCTAACACCACACCCTCTACCAGAGTTTCAGCTTCCCTCCACCAAGGTCTCCTGTTCATCCCCCTCCCTCTTGTAAACTTGGTTCTCTAAGACAACTTTCAAGGACCAGTAGAAGTCATTCTGTATTGAATCTTCTAACTAACTTCACTTGGCATGAATTCCATCCATATAACAGAAACTCGTATTATTTCATCTTATAGCTGAGTAGTATTCTATTGTATATCTATACCACAGTCTTTTTTATTCACTCATCTTCCTTTGGGCACTTCAGTTGGTTCTATATCTTGGGTATTGTGAATAGTGCACATAACAAATGTCTTTTCAGTATAGTATTTTTTGTGCCCTTGGATAGATAGATCCCAAAAGAGTGGAGTTGCTGGGTCATATTGAAGTTCAACATTTAATTTTTTGAGAAGTCTCCATTACTGTTTTCTTTAGAAGCTGAACAAAGTTCCATTCTCACCAACAGTAAATGAGTGATCCTGGGAAGTAGTTTAAATCTCTATGCCATATAGTACTTTTAAGAGCTTAAAGACAAGATGAAAGCAAGAATGAGGTGTGTGTTTAGCCATTTATTTGATCAAAGGGGAAGTTCAGGTTATGAATCACAAACTATGTGGTGACTGAATCTTCAGAAGGTTGTAAAAGACTTCCTAGGTTAAAGGATGAGAGTGCAAAATGATGGCAGAGGAAACTCATAGAAGCTGCTACTGATTTGTGTCTATATTTATGTGATTACATGTATGCCTAGACATAAATATATTTTAATATGTATGGACCTACTCCTGACATGAAGTGTTGATTCTTGAATAGAATCTAGAAATACTCTCATCCTGGCTGCATATTAGAATCATTCAGAGAGCATATCTCAACCAGGCCCGCAGTATATTTTAAAGGGGTCATATATGAAAAACCTAGCTAATGAAACTCACTTCTAATGAGATGTCAATGAAATAAGCTTAAAATTAGTTTAGCTATGAGAGCATTCTATTTTATAACCTTAATATCAGTTTAGCTTTAAGGAAAAAATAATCAATGAAGTATATGTAATAGTATTTTAAAAATAAAAGACTTATTTAATACAAAGTCTCTATAGGAAGTAACATTAAGATTATATTTCTTCTGACTTAGACATCACAGTTGAATCCATACATTTGTGTTGTCATGTAATCTAGGTCTGGACACTAGGAATTATAATTAAATTATAAGATTACTCTTGGAAATAAACTGGCTGAATAATAATAGTTATTTGAGGGTTATTTTGGTTTATGTTTTAACTTACTATTTGAGGGAGTTATAAGGCATTAGAATATGTGAATTTTTGGGGGGGTGGGGGAGAAGTGTCAGGTCCCAGGAACAAACTTAGCTATACAAGTAAATGACAGACACAATTATAAAAATTGATATTCTCTATAAAGATAACTTTTGTTGATTGCTGAAGGGAAAGCTTCTTACATATTACAGCACTGTTTGGTTTTTACCTACTATAAATGTTTAAGGATTTTTATTTTAATTCTAAAATAATAGAGTTAATGACCAGAAGTAAGTAGTAAAACTGCTAACATAACTGAGGTTTTGTTTTGTTTTGTTTTTTTTGACCATAAAAAGAGAGATTTTAAAGCAAACAAACACATTCTTCCGTGTTTCCTAATGTGGCTTAATACATGATTAAATGGCATTGCTGGGGTGAGGGTGTTCAACCATATGTACAGGGTTCTTACTCCCAAATGAAGTGGACCAGCAATTTTGCTCTCTGATCATTGCAATGTTAGTTTTTGGATCCTTTGATCCTTTTGGCCTATTGGTCTAATTTTCTCAATGGAAATCCAAATCAAAGGTAGTCTATTCTAGGCTAGGAAATAAGAAAAACAAAACAAAAACATCTAATACTCTGTTTATACTTCAATTACTAGGTAGCTAATCTGAACCCTAAGGACCTCTCCTATACCTTAAAGGATTATGTGTTTAAAGAGCTTCAGAGAGACTGGCCAGGATACAGTGAATTAGACAGGCGCACATTAGAGTCAACACTCTCTAGGTAAGTTTTCTGTTTCCTTGTTTCCCTTTCAAAAATGAAGATAGTAGATCATTGTTTTAGTCATTGTTCTTATGGTATCAAGACTCAAAAAGGAAACATAGATAAACTTCCTATCATGAACACTGAAAAATGTTTTCCATAATTGGAATACATATGTCATTTACAGAAAACTAAATCCATCTCAGAATGCTGCCAGCTCCAGCCGCTCAGAATCTCCTGTGTGTTCCAGTAGAGACACTGCATCTTCTCCTCAGGTACTTAATAAGATTCTCTAGTCATAGGCTGAAAATGGATGTTAGGGGGCTTATAATTTAAGTCCTCTGATCTGTAAGCCAGGGAAAGAGGGCTCAGAGGAGTGGCCAGCTGGTTATTGGCATAACCAGCCATATAAAGTCATATAGCTGGTTAGTGACAGAACATAATCAAGAATCAGGGTCTTTACTTTTAGCCCAGAATCTTTCCCACCAAAGAGGAGTACTGCTTACCAAATGTGTCCTTGGTTTTTTTATCTGTAAAATTTGTATTTTGGAACCAAAGAGGATATACAGTGGGTAGCACATTTGCCGTACGTAACATGGTCAATCCAGATTTGATCCCTGACACTGTCTATGTTCCCTTCAGCAAGGCCTAAATACTGAGCCAGGAGTGAACACAGAAAACTGCCTGGTGTGGTTTAAAAAAACAAAAAAAATCCTAAATTTTATCTACTTTTCTAGTCATTGACTAGAATGACTATTTCTGAACCAGTTTCATATACCGTATTTGCCGGCGTATAAGACAACTTTTGAAATGAAAAAAGTCAACCGAAAAACAGGAGTCGTCTTATACGGCGAGTATATCCTGAAAAACGCCTTGATATGCTGCTAAACGAAAGTCATCTGATATTGCCACAAAACGAATTTTCCAACTCGATCCTGCACCAATCACTGCAAGGCTGCTTGGACCGCCTCTCTAACTCAGCCAATCCCAGCAGGCTTTTGATGCATGCAAATTAGACAATGTTCTGGACCTGAATTTACACTGTCAAAAGCCTGCTCAAATGGGCCAGAGTCAAAGAGGAAGTCTATTACAGTATAACCTTGAACCTTTGCTTGTTGTGATTGGCTCACTGTGCTACATACAGTTGCAGCACAGGAACGTTCTGTCTTATACAGCAAATATAGACCTAAACCTATATTTTAACTGTAAAATTAGGGGGTCATCTTATACAACCAGTCGTCTTATATGCCGGCAAATACGGTACATACAAAATTGAAGTATTTACCTTTATTTTCTTCTCACATCTTTTAATTTATTTTGATGGTAGAGGTTTTGTTTTTCTCTCTCATTTTTATGAACCATGATTTGCAATGCTGTAAATAAGAGTTTCATGTCCACTTCTCTTCACCAATGTCCCAGGGATAATCCCTTCTATCCACCCCCACCCCCAAACCCAGGAAGTTCGGTTCTTTAGACCAAGTTTCCATTGCATCATTTATTGTTCCCTTATTATGATTCTTATCATACATATGAGAGAAATCATTGTGTCTCTTCCTTTTCTGACTTTACTGCACCTGTCACCTTCTAGTTCTATCCATGTGGCAATATAATTTCAGCTTTTCTTATAGCTGAGTAGTATTCTGTTAAATGTACCATAGTTCCTTTATTCAGTCATCTGTTCTTGAGCACTTGGGTTATTTCCAGATCTTAGCATTTGTGAATAGTGCTGCAGTGAATATCGTAGTACAAATGTCTTTCCAAAATAGTATTTGGACCCTTGGTTTAGATGTGGAGAAGTGAAATTTCTGGGTCTTATGGAAGTTCAAGTATTAGTTTTTGGAAGAATGCCCATATTGTTTTTCTTGGAGGCAACTGACATTCCCATAAACAGTAAATAACGATTCCTTTCCCCACATCTGATTAGCACTGATTATTTTTCATATGTGTGTCAAGCTATGTATATTAAGCAAATAAACAATTTGCTTAACATTCTCACATGTTTTCTTCAAGTGCTTCAATTAGAGTCAAAACAGAATACTTCAATCAATTTTCATTTCAGTTTGGAGCATCCCCTAGGGTTTCAGCCCATCTGAGAAAAAGGCAAACAGATAGATTTGGGAGAGTTATAAGTTTAAACACACATGGTTTTGCCAGGATATGATCAGATTTAAATTCTCAATTTCCTGGGTTTCTGCAACTTGGAATAGAACATATATCTCATCACTCCATCAATTCTACATCATTTTTAAGACCAGTGCATAATAAAGAGAGTGTTCTCTCTGAACTTCTTCCCAAGGTTTAGGAAGCTGACAGACATACAGAGAAAAAGCAGTGTGCCCTGGGCAAAAGTCTGTGCACATGTCTGAAAATGTTAGGCATCTATTACCTATCTAAAAAAGGCAGAACAATGACAAAGTATTGTCTATAGAAGCCTGACTTCTAATGTCAGCAACTCTGAAGCTACTTATGCTCTGAACTAATTGTATACTAGGTGCCAAATCAATGGTGCTGAACTGAGAACACAGGATAAATTAATGGGAAGGTTAACTCTGACTTTCAGGCTGGATTATATGTCACAGTTGTTACATTGTGATGTATGTTTTGTGTTTCTCAGTTAGGAATTTTTAATTTAACTACTGTAATTGTTGCCAGATTGAGTTAATATTAGCATGCTTTTTAAAAAATTTTGAAATTAATTTTACATCATTTCTACAGATCTATGAACCAATTATAAAGTCTTACAATTTTTGTTTATAATTTTTTTATTTTGGGCCATACCTGATGACACTCAGGGGTTATTCCTGGCTATGCACTCAGAAATTGCTCCTGGCTTGGGAGACTATATGGGATACCGGGGATCGAATCGAGGTCCATCCTGGGTCAGCCGTGTGCAAGGCAAACACCCTACTACTGCATTATCACTCTTGCTCCATATGAAGGCTTACATTTTAAGTCAAATAATACAGGGGAAATACTAGATAATATTTCAGTAGTGAGAAACTTAGAGAACTTACTCTGAAAATGCTAGCTGTTCTCATCTTAAGACGTGAGCCATAATAACTGACAACTGTAACATGCATATCTGGAGCTTTTTAGCAATTTGGAGATTAAATACACACATGCTTCTTGTCCTTTACCAACTCAGGTTTGTGTCACAGAATGAAATATAGCAGTCTACTTTCTCCTCTCCAAGAAATAACATTTGGCCAGCTATGCATGCCAACAGAGATAATAGACCATCAGCAATATTTCCTACTCTGCTGAGTGGTATAAGCCATATAAACTAGCATAATAATCTCCAGGAATTTGAGTGAAGCAGAATACTCAGAAAACAGAAAGTTATCTTGGGGGAAAAAGTCTGTTTGCCAGATTCTTTTTCTAGTGATATTACTTTGGTTGGTAGGGTATGTTTGAAGGAAAACGAAGGTTAACCTCCAGGAGAGAGATTAAAGTCTAAGTTACATCATTGTTCATACAGTCACTAGTCCAGCCCATGTTGAATTTTGGTGACTTTGGCTTAGTTTTTGTTTCTTTCTCCCCCTCACTCCTTCCTGATCCAGAAACGGTCCCTAGATTCAGATTTCATCGACCCTTTGATGAGTAAGAAAGCTCGGATCTCTCACCTGACAAACAGAGTGCCACCAACGCTAAACGGCCATTTGAATCCCACCAGTGAGAAGATGGCTGCGGGACTTCCGCCACCCCCTGCAGCTGCTGCTATTCCCAGCCCCCCACCACTGCCTTCTACCCACCTCCCCATCTCCAACCCTCCCCAGACTGTCAACTCCAACTCCAATTCCCCCAGCACTCCAGAAGGCCGGGGGACTCAAGACCTGCCTCTTGACAGTTTTAGTCAAAACGGTAGTATCTATGAGGACCAGCAAGACAAATATACCTCTAGGACTTCTCTGGAAAACTTAGCCCCTGGTTCTGATCTCCTCAAATGTCCAAAGCCTATGGAAGAAAATCATTCATCGTCTCACAAGAAGTCCAAAAAGAAGTCTAAAAAACACAAGGAAAAGGACCAAATGAAAAAGCATGACATTGAGACCATCGAGGAAACAGAAGAGGACCCAGAAAGAGAAGAGGAAATTGCCAAGCTCAGCAATGCCAGTCCGGACTCCAGTGAAGGTATCTGATCTCTGTTCAATACTGACTAAACTTACTTCATGAATGCAAGTGTGAACTCAGGAATGTGTGAGCTTGCTTTAAGGATTCCTGATGCTTTTATTGTCATTTGACCTCCATAGTAGTTATTGATGTCAGTATTTTGCTTTGGAACAGGTTTTTATCTCTTGAAATTGTTTTTGTTTTTTGTTTGTTTTTTGGGGGCCTCACCTGGCCAGGCACCTGGGTTACTCCTGGATCTGCACTTACGAATCACTCCCAGTGGTACTCAGGGAACCATATAGGTTACTGGAAATTGAACCGGGTCTACCTCATGCAAAGCAAGCACCTTACCTGCTGTACTATCTCTCTGGCCTCTCTCTTGCATTTTACAGTTGTTATTTTGAGCCAACTCTCAGGTTGTTTTCTGTCTGATTAATGAGATGCTTTCTTTGAGGATGACTCCTTTTCTGAATGGTGCACACCTTCTACATAGCATATTGTTGGTGACCCTTAAGCTGATGTACCCAGGTACACAGCAATAAGAATGATCCTTTCTGGGAGGCAGAGTGATAGTATAGTGGGTAGGGCATTTGCCTTGCATGTGGTCTACCCAGGTTTAATTTCTATATGATCTCCAAGGCAGAAATAACTCCTGCTTGAATTAATATTATACAGGGGAAATGTCATTTTTAAATAAGAACAGTCAAGGTGAAATTACATCTCCAGGGCCATAGCATTATCTTTGATCAGAGTGACAGCAACTTGATTTTTGTAGTACTATAGTTGCCTTATTAGTGCATTGACTCTTAAGACTTTATTACCCTAAATTTTGAAAACCTTGTTTTAGTAAACTAATACCAGTTTTTGTTAATAAAGATTTATATAGTTCAAGCTTTAGAATCTTTAAGAGGCAAATATCTAGCAGTTCTAAAATGCTTAAGATAATGTTTTACCTCAAAAGAAGAGCTAATTGGGGGCCAGAGCAATGACACAGCAGTAAGGTGTTTGGCTTGCATGTGGCTAACCTAGAACAGACCAAAGTTTGATCCTCCAATGTCCCATATGGTCCTACAAACCAAGAGCGATTTCTGAGCGCAGAGCCTGAGCATCACAGGATGTGGGCCAAAAAGGGGCAAAAAAAAAAAAAAGAAGAGCTAGTCAGTAGGAATACTGCTTACCTAAGGTGTAGTGAGTTTTAAAAGCTAATAAATTAGATTTTTCTTATTTAACAAAGAAAAGTTGCCCTCCAAAACTTGCTCTCTTGCATACCAGCATATAGAAATCTATAGTTTAGCATGGAGGCCAATTTAAAGCCCAGAATAACTAAGGCAAAAATTCCCCTGGAAAACGCAACTTTAGAAAAGTTACTCTAATGAATAGCATTTAAAACAGTGGTTTTCGGGGACCGGAGAGATAGCATGAAGGTAGAGTGTTTGCCTTGCATGCAGAAGGATGGTGGTTTGAATCCCAGCATCCTATATGGCCTCCTGACCCTGCCAGGAGTGATTTCTGAGCATAGAGTCAGAAGTAACCCCTGAGCGCTGCCAGGTGTGACCCAAAAACAAAACAGCAACAACAACAACAGCAACAACAACAAAAGAATGGTTTTCAACCTTTTAACCTGCAAAATGGCTCTGATCTGAGCTTGCTGAGGGCTGGAGGTTGTTAACCACTAGTGTGAGCAGTGCTGCCTCTGTGGGTCTTGTCTTCTTAAACTTCATTATGAGAATGGCAAGAATAGTAGGAAGACATAGGAACTTAGTTGGCACTAGCAAAGGACTGCAGTTTGGGATATCTAGATATAATAGGAACTTAAAACACAACTTATTAGGAACAGAAGGTTTATATTGAGAGAAATTAAGGATGAGGTCACGTTTCATGAGATTATGGTTGAGGGAATAGATGAGGTCATGAATGAGGTAATGGTCAAGTGAAGGAGTCCCAGAGCAAAAGGATCTGTGGAGTGGTGACCAGGTAAAAACAGGTGCAAGTTCACTTTCATCAGTGATTCTGACAGGATGTTATCCTTTTTTGGAATGTTAGCAGGGTGGCCCAGTCCACACAAAAACAAGCTTCTGATGTGCCTTACCTTGACTGCATTTACCTACCTTCTCTGGAAGTGGTATATTTCTAAAAATTGAACTTTGGAGAGATTTTCCACTTTCATAGCATTGTTTTGAGGAAAGTTGTGGGCCACACTGAGTGATGCTCAGAAGTTACTCCTGGCTATTGTTCAGAAATAGCTCCTGGCTCGGGGACCATATGGGATGATGGGGATCGAACCCAGGTCTGCCTGAGTCAGCTGCGGACAAAGCAAATGCCCTACCGCTGCACTGTGGCTCTGGCTCCCTCACAGCATATTTTTGCTATTTTTTTCTTTTTACTTTTTGTTCTTTAAGAAACTAATGTGTGCAGCATCATGAAATCTACACTAGAAGAATATAAATGGATATTCATAGTAATTTATTGTATATTGCTTTAAATAGGTGGGAAAACTTCCTCCCCAGCCCCATAGTCTACATACCAAAAGGCCAAGCAGGAAAACTAGTGATGGAAGTAGTCTGCTATCTGACATGATCGTCTCATCTACCTTGTTAGAATCCTCTGAAAAGTGATGATGCTGTAAAATGTATCTTCCATTGTCTAACGACTCTGCCTCTACAGTCTTTGAATGACTGGGCAGATGCCACGATTATGGAAAGAACAGAAGAGTGACCTTGGGTTTAGATGAAATTCCTTTATGGTGCAGACACTGCCACTGCGGGCGCTCTCAATGGTCGGCTTTGGTTCTGCTGCCACTGGTCATAGGCCCCTATTGTTTGTGTTCAATTGCATTCCTTGCTCACTGCTGCTTACTGAGATAGAAGAATACAATCTGAGGGCAAGCGTTCCAGCTGTTTCTGATCTATTTTAGAATCAGGAATTTTAGAACCATACTGTTTGGTGAATGCTGGAATTTTCTGTTTTTCTTTGCAGGAGTTAAAGAGGATCTTACTGCCTCCACAGAATCTTCTTCGACCATCGAACTCCCAGATTACTTGATGTGAGTTTCCTTGTCTGCCCATGAGAGGGGGGATCATTGTAGTTTAGAAAGGCTGCAGATTCTTTTCCCATCTTTTGCAAATCAGAAAACTAAGAAGTTCCCAAAATAGCGCCCTCTAGCTGCCTCTGCAATTGAAAGCCTCTGCCATCAAGCAGCTCACACCCACACCCACACCCACCGGCATCTACAGGAGCAGGTTGCCTTTGCTCTGGGCTCTGTTCCTTGGCCTGTGAGCATAGAGAAGCTTATTCTTTGTTCCAGGACCAGCTAAAAGTTTGGTTAAGGAAGATGAAAGGGATCATACTTCAATGTCCAGTCTGGTGCTTCCTTTAAAGGACAGTTTATTATTGATAAAGTGCTTCAACTCCTTCAGTTAATAGGGTATAGAGTCCTTTTTATTTAAATGACATTCTAATATCAAATGAGCTTTTTTTTTGGGGGGGGGGTTTGTGTCAAACCCAGCAGCCTCAGGGGTTACTCCTGGCTCTATGCTCAGAAATCAACCCTGGCAGGCACGGGGACCATATGGGATGCCAGGATTCGAACCACCTACCTTCTGCATGCAAGGCAAATGCCCCACCCCAATGCCATCTCTCCAGCCCCACAAATGAACTTTTAAGGGGAAAAAATGGTCAAGTTTGATCTTAACCTGGGTATGACCAGTCATAATTATTTTCTTGTTAGGACAATGAACTGCTAAACACTGAGCTGGAGACATTTTTTTAAGTGGTGATCACGAAAATTATAATACAGAAACATAATTCTAACTTTTTTACAGACTCAGTGACTTCTGTAAGAAGAAAATAATTAAGTTGTAAGAGCCTAAAAAATTGGAGAGTGAAAGAGCAGGCAGGCCTGACTATAGACAGCTGTGAACATCAGTAGTTGTACAAAATGGGGTGAAAATGTGAGATGAAAAGTGGGGCTCAGGGATGCCTGAGCATTTATCCTCTATTAGCTACATTGATGGTGAACAAGTTAAACAGGATATTTAGTCATCTATGTTCCAGAAAGTGTTTGTTTCCCAAGTAGGGAACATATTGTCCTACAATTTTGTTCCTTCTTTTGGGCAACAGTGTGAAAGCTGTACTTATTGGGGAATGGCATGAAACTGTAATGCTGATTATCCTAACAGCAAAGAACATAAGAAACTGCTGGGTGCACTATCATCTTCGGGAGCATATGGTCTTAGAGTTCTCTGGCAGCTTTGCAAAGCACTAGCCACCCAGAATTCCCAAGAAAGGTGGGTTGGAGGTCAGGGTGTGGCTAGATCCCCTTGGGGAAGGGGCCACACACCAGCAGAAAAACCTTTCTCTGGAGAAGCTTGGGGGAAATGAGCCCTCTCAGGCCACACCCAAAGTGCTTCAACTATGACTCAGTGAAGGACAAAATCCTGTTGTTTTGATCATTCCTCCAGGTATTCCAGGCAGGCTTATCTCTACTTATTCAATTAACTCTATGTTTTCAAGCCTTGGGGAAACTTAAATGATCTATGTTGATTCTGCCTCTGGTGTATTTCTGTGGGTACATTTTTTATTTTGTTTTTGTTTTTGTTTTTTCTGTTTCTGTTAGTCACAAAAATACTTAGCCTCTGAGGCCAGACACACAGCCCAACAGTAGGGCATTTGCTTTGCACACAGCAGACCCAGGACGGACAGTGATTAGAATCCCGGCATCCCATATGGTCCCCTGAGCCTTAACCAGGTGTGACTCAAAAACAACAACAAAAAAAAATACATAGCATATTGATTATATAAAAGCAATTTATTTATTTATTTTTTGGTTTTGGGGCCACACCCAGTGGTGCTCAGGGGTTACTCCTGGCTGTCTGCTCAGAAATAGCTCCTGGCAGGCACGGGGGACCATATGGGACACCGGGATTCGAACTAACCACCTTAGGTCCTGGGCCAGCTCCTTGCAAGGAAAACACCGCTGTGCTATCTCTCCAGGCCCAGCAATTTATTTTTTACAAAAATGAAATCTGGGGCCAGAGATAGCACAGCGGCATTTGCCTTGCGAGCACCTGGCCCAGGACCTAAGGTGGTTGGTTCGAATCCCAGCATCCCATAAGATTCCCCCATGCCCGCCAGGAGCCATTTCTGAGCAGACAATCAGGAGTAACTCCTGAGTACCACCAGGTGTGACCCAAAAACAAAAACAAAAATTCTTATATACGTGCAGCTATTTCCTAAATATGTTATTAATGAACTAATAGAAAATTCAACACAAAATGTAGAACCTAATATTTAATTGTTCACACCTTTAAAAGTAAACCAAGAACATAAACATAAAGTTTTAGTCATTGGCCTCTGAATAAGTCATACTTAACCACAGTTTCCCTAATTTTATATAATAAAAATAATAATATGGGACCCGGGAAATAGCATGGAGGTAAGGCGTTTACCTTTCATGCAAAAGGTCATTGGTTCGAATCCTGGTGCCCCATATGGTCCCCTGTGCCTGCCAGGAGCAATTTCTGAGCATGGAGCCAGGAGTAACCCCTGAGCACTGCCAGGTGTGACCCAAAAACAAACAAACAAAAAAAAAAGAATTAAAAAATAATAATATTACTTATGGTTGTGAATTATCAAAACTGCCTAAAATTTTGTTTGATTACTGCATGAAGAACTGACTATAGTATCAGAAAAAAATTTGTTTAAAGTAGAGAAATATGCCTAATTAAAATGCCAGTCCAGGGGCATTATGACAGTATAGTGACAGTATAGTGTATAGGCCTCTTGCCTTGAGTACAGCTGACCTCATCCAATTCCTAACACCACAAATAGTACCCCGTGACTTGCCAAGAGTGATCCCTGAGCAGGGAGTCTGGAGTAAGCACTTAATACTGCTGGGTGTAACCCAAAAAACCAAACTGCAACAAAAAATGCCTGGTGTACTAAATAATCTTCTGTATTAGCAACACGATTATTAACCAATTAGATGTTTTCCCAGCTAAGGAATTTGGGGAGGAAAGTGTTGAGGGTGTGGCCACAAGTTTGAGGAGGAGAAAGTGGGATGAGTAGTCTATAACAAATTGAGCCTGAGAGTCATTTTTGTGTACTGATCCTCAGGATGCTCTCCCTGCCTGCAGGGGCCCTCTGCAGTGTAAACCTGGGTGACTGTCTGGAGGAGAGGATCAGGACTAGAGTTGGACAGTCAGCTCCAGGCTGTCTGACACTTGGTGAATGAAACCTCCACTGTCAGACCAGAGTGGTAAAGGACCTGAAAGTGGTTTACTGCTTCCTGTTTCTAACTCCAGACACCTGCACTATTCCATTTTAATACTAAGAATCTCTAAAACCTTTTTGAGCTCTGTCTTACCCCTCACACCTGCCCCAAAATTACTTTGGAGAAAACCAAACTGAAATGAAAGAGACTTTGCTCATACCCTGGGGCACGTGGAATCTCCTGCCACTTGTCTGGAAAGTTACGGAGTTTCCATTTCATTCCAAAAGATGCTGGAGCATTGTGTGTTGTATTCTGTCACCTATCAGACCCTGAGGTGATTCCCATACCCTGATCCAGTCAAACAATAATTACTTTGCTTTAACTTTTTTTTTTAAGATTTTTTTGTTTGTTTTAAGTCACTATGAGATACAGAGTTAAAATGTTGATAGTTGATTTTCAGTTTTACAATGCTCCCCTCACCAGTGTTCATTTTTCTACAACCAATTTCCCCAGTTTCTCCTCTCCCCACCCCCCATGGCAGAAGTGGCACTGGGACCATGTGGAGAAGCAAGAACTTTGTATATCACAGACATGAAGTGCTATTCTCGTATTACCTGGACTGGAAACTGATGAGGGAAGGAAAAGGAGGAAAGAAGGGGGTAAGGAGTAGAGAAAGAGAGAGAAGGAGAGAGAGGAAAACATCTTATACTTCTTATACTTGCTAGTCAGGAGAAGTGGAGGCCCCAGCTGGCAGCAGGTGTGAAGGGCAAAGAGTCCAGTGACCTTCCCTATATCTGACCTGTGTGATGCCTACCAGCAATTTTTGTTTGTTTTGGGGCCAAATCCAGTAGCTTTCAGGGCTTACTCCTATTTCTGTCAGCCATAGTTGGGGATCAACTAGAGACAGCGTGGTGAAAGACTTGGGAGGTCGCATCTGTGTAAAGGCTGGCTTTTGTTGTTGTTGTTGTTGTTCATCTTCTCACCTTTCATCATAGTGCCCCAGGGATAGTTCACATTTACACTCTATCAAAGCTCCACAGCTCTCCCATGAGGTCTTTATAGGAGGATACAGAGTAGTGTCCAGCCTAGAGAAACAAACCAAATGCCTACTGAAAACCTCACAGTCCTTTATGAAGTTTCTTTTTCTGTCACTCTTATTCATTCATCTTCCCCCTACTTTCTCTTTTTTTTTTTTTACCAGAAAATATATCGCTATTGTCTCCTATGAGCAAAGGCAGAATTACAAGAATGACTTCAATGCAGAGTATGATGAATACCGGGCCTTGCATGCCAGGATGGAGACTGTAGCCAGGAGATTCATCAAACTGGACGCGCAGCGAAAACGCCTTTCTCCAGGTTCGAAAGAGTATCAGGTGAGGCTTTGCTCCTAGGTGTGCTCGCTCTCAGCTGCACCTTCTTTCTGTCTCCCTCCTCAACTGTCCTTAAGTGTTTTAGAACTCTACGTTCCAGCAGTTAATACCTCCCACAAGGCTTCCCTAAAATGTAATGTCCCCTTCCCATGGTAGTGCAGTGCTAGAGATAAGCATAATGGGTGCCTTGCCTTGCTCATGGACAATTTGAGTTTGATCCCCAGAACCCCCTGTAGTCTTTTGAACCCTGCCAGGAGTGATCCCTGAGCACAGAAATAGGAGTAAACCCTGAATGCTACTGGATTTGACCCCAAAACAAGCAAAAAAACATAACTGGGAAAGTATAAAGAGAAAAATTATTGAAGTTCTTAAAATTCTTAAAAGAAATAAATGCAAAAAAAATAAAAATAAATGCAATGAATATAGCTCTGCTAATGGAAGAAAATTACTAATTTTAATATGTCATATAGTGGATGTGTATAGACTATGCAATACTTAGTACTTAGTAGAGACTAAAAGTTATTTTTGAAATCTCCATCAGGAATAGGAAAAAGGAAGATGTAGATTATCTTAAATATACAGGGGATTCCGAGCCTTGTGACTTGGAGAGTAAGAGAGGGGAAGGTATAGTGCCTTCAACCAGTCAGAGACTGACACTTGTAGTGTTTTTACTTCTCTGCTTTTAGTGATGGTACTAAAAAAATCACTCACCAGGTGCTTCCTTGTACTTACAGTTGTTAACAAGAAGATTGATATACATGTCTTCCTCTTGTAGACCAGATGGTTTTGTTTTACTTCACAGTCCTAGCTGGTAGGCACCTTCTCAGCCCACTCTTGTTCCATCTGACAGGAGCCTATGTCTGAGAATGGATAGGTTTCCAACAGAGAGAAACATCTGTGCCCTCAGAGTCATTTTGTCACCTATTTAAGTACCAGAAAACGAGGTGAATCAAGACTTGTGTGTTTAGATTCATAGCATATTCATAGCATGCATATGGTATTAGCGGCTAATTGTTTCCCCAACCCCCTAATTTCCCTTCCCAAAGACAATCAGCAATGATATTGAATATATTCTTTTAAAGATCTCTTGCATGAATATGTGTAAAAAGAATATAGAGACACAACAAAATTTACATATACCATATTTAGTTGAACCTAAGATGTCATCAGTTATAAATTGCAGGTTAGTCTTTCAGTAAGTTAAACTATATATTATTGTCTGATTTCACTAAAATATGAAGTGTGGGGCTGGAGAGATAGAATGGAGGTAAGGTGTTTGCCTTTCATGCATAAGGTCATTGGTTCGAATCCTGGCACACCATATGGTCCCCTGAGCATGCAGGAGTGATTTCTGAGTGTGGAGCCAGGAGTAACCCCTGAGTGCTGCCAGGTGTGACCCAAAAATCAAAAAAAAAAAAAAAAACATAAGATAAAATAAAAATAAAATATGAAGTGTGCTTAGTAAAAAGTGTGAATTACTAAAATATAGTAGTATTGTATTTCTCCCTTTTAAACCAATAACAGCAAACTATATAAATCATTACATATATACTTTGCTTTTTAAAAACTCAATAATATAAGGCATTTCAGAGAATTTTATGTCATACATAAAACAACTCCTCCACCTCTTACATTTCTAATGGTTCTATAATGTTCCTTTATTTAGATTCATTAACATTTAGATTTTGTTCATTCTATATATTCTATATTCTTGGGTGGGGCATTGGGAACTCAGGAACCAACCTAGGGTTTTTCTCCTACAAAGCTCACGCCATGAGTTATATCCATACACCATACAAACTAATTTTGCTTTGATACTTTTGTTTAAGTGTTTTTTGATTTACTAACACTAAAAACAAAACCTGAGACTCTGAGTAAGCAGTGGCTATGGGAAATGTTTAACAGCCGGTTGTGGTAAGTAACATTATCCCTATCACTCAGGCAAGGTAAAATCTGCAAAGGGAATCTAGGTACTAGGTCAGTTTTACATTTTCTCTTTTGATAGCGGTTACCACATTGTCTTTCTTAAAGATTCTGCCAATTAACTTTTCTGAGATCAATATTTCCCAAACCTCTGCTACATGGCTTATATTACCAGAACAAAAGTAATTCTGACTTTTGCTTTTTATGTTATAGAATGTTCACGAAGAAGTCTTACAAGAATATAAGAAGATTAAGCAGGTAGGTTATCAATTCTTGTTGGGGTTTTTTTTTCCCTGTTGTTCATTTTATTTTAGTTTTGACTTTTGGACCACATCTGGCAGTGCTCAGTAGTTACTTCTGACTCCTACTGGCAGTGCTCAGGGGATTATAAAAAGACTTTAAAAAAAGGTTTTAAATAAAATTAATTCTGCCATTTCATTTTTGTTTCAATCTGCAGTCAAGTCCCAATTATCATGAAGAAAAATACAGATGCGAGTATCTTCATAACAAGCTGGCTCACATCAAAAGACTAATAGGTGAATTTGACCAGCAGCAAGCAGAGACACGGCACTAGAGCCCCGCTCGGACCAGAAGATGTGAATGAACTTATGCTTATTTATTTAGAATTCCAAATGAGTTGCTCTAAGATTCTAAAAAGTGAAACTTTGCCTGTTAAAAGTTTCAGTGTTAGTAAACTTGAGTTACTTCTCTTTTTTCCTTTTTCCATTGTACTTTGCTTCCTTGTATTTTTGAAGCTGCTTTTTGGGACCCGTCCTAGCCCATCTTCTCCCCTCCCACACCTACTGTGGTTGTCAGTGGAAATCATTTCTTTATTTGATACTGGTATGGGTACAGTATCTAGAGTTCAGATCAGCTTTTTCTTTAAAAACTGTGCTTGTCATAAAGTGATTTTTTTAAGGATACTGGGAATCCAGTGTCCACACTTCAAAGTCATGTGTGTTTTAAAACAAAAACAAAAAAGAAACAAACCAGTAATGTGTAAGGTGAAGTGCTTTTGGATATACATAAGCCTATTTTCTGACGTTTCTTAATGCAAACTCTTTGCCTTAAATGGTAGAATATTTAGAAATTTGCACAAAATACAAAAAAAATGAAAACATTGTTTTGGAGGGTTACAAAATAGAAATGTGTGAGTGTATGTGTGTGGATGCACATGCACCGAAGTCTGTGCAGGCTGATTTGATCGAGGACGATGAATCCACCCTGCAGGTTAACCCCCATTGCAATGGATGCCTTAAGGTGTTTGCTAGACATGTACATAGTGTGGTTGATCATTAGCTACACTGCTTCCCACTGATTCCGGCAGTGGGTGCACACCATGGCCTACCAGCGTCTCAGCGTGTCCCCAACCTGTGTGTGTGCGCGGAGGTGGTGTGGGTGTGAGTATGCGTGAAGGAAAACAAGCTGCTACTCTCAGTAGGCCAAACGCTCAGGTTAAACAACTGACGAGTGTTACTGTAGGTTGTATTGTTGTCATTGTCAATTGTTTCTGTCCAAGAGCTACTTCTATTGTGGAAGACAAAAAAAGCATTTCCATTTCAACAGTTTGTCAGCTTTATTCATGTTGGGTGAAACTGATGTTATAAAAATTAAACAGATCTATAGTTTTGGGGCAAAATTATAAGATTAAGCGTGTAGGTGAACCTATTTATATACTGCTATAAAGTATTTTTTGAAGAGAGATATGCAAAGAAGCTATTACCTACATTAAATGTATATTTAAAGATTTTTTTTTCATCCTGGGTGCCAGGAATATAAGAAAAGAACGGATATATGTAACCATAACATACTGTGATTCATCAAACAGCACAAACTTTCATTTCCTGAAGTTTATCTGTTGACATTGATTTAAACTATCGCTTGTTTTATCATGTGGGAACATAAGTTATGCGGTCAAAATGTGTGGACTTTGAGCTGATGTTGATTCAAGTTGTGTTGTATCACCGTGTTGTCTTTTCCAAAGTGCTGCCAGTTAAAAAGGGAAGCATTTATGTTTACAAATCTGTTCTGAAATGTTTGCCAAAATTTTGGTAGTATCTTTAATAAAGATGTTTGTCTCCAGCATCCAAAAATAAATAAATATCTTTGTTGTGTATCACTATAAACCAGAAATGTGGGTATCTAAAATCAGAGAGAGCATGTAGACAAATTTTTAAAATTGAAATTCTTCTAAAATATTAACTGCAAAAAGAAGATAATGGTAAAAAGTGTGCAGATGTATACAAACTGTACAAAGACTGAAACTAGATTCTGAATACTATTAACACTCTAACTTTACTGTGGAAATTTGATTTCTTTATAGTTTGGTCCTCCTAGGGAATTTGATTTCTTAACAGCGTTGAGATCCCTGGTGCTCTTCCTTTACCTCAAAATGGGTACAATCATTACTAAATGTTCGTTGGCTTCAAACTTTCAGTTGAAAAAATAGAACAGAAAAGGAAATGTATTTTGGGATAGATTAGGTAGCAGTTTTACTATGATAGAGTCTCCCAAAGGATTTTTCTATGGGTCATGAACTCATTGGTGTCTTACAGTGGTTGCCTTGGCTTTCTTGTCAAAGATTGCGTGCTGCTATTCTCTGTGCACTCTGTTTCTAAAAAGCAGTGTTGGGCCACTTGTTTCACACAGGTTAGATTCTAAATATAGTCCCATGTCTCTGCGTTTGTCTGAATATCTTTTGGGTGATTTGCATTGCAGTTAAAGTATAAGGACCATTAATTTGGATGTAGTACTAAACCTTGAATTTTCTAAACCTCAAAGTCAAACTGAAGTTCAGTTACAAGCTTTTCTATTTTTCTATTTTCTCTTTTCATTGATCTTTTCCTCATGTTAAGTTTATCCCTATCAATAGGTACAACTCATCTGTCCCCTCTACATGTTTGAGGTTTTCTCACTGCCAACTCTTTTCAGAACTTATTTACAAATAAGCCTTCCAGATGATCATTACTCTTTGGATCTTCTACAAACCTACATCAGCGAGTCTTCTTGTTTACAAATTGGGTAATAATGGAAGCTGGAAACGCTTGTGAAAATCCAGCATTGCACACCGATGGACCTGACCACCAATCTCTAAAAGCCTTAACTGTTTGCTGTGTGCATCAGATAGAACCTTGCAAACTGTGTATTTCTGTTACAAATATGAAGTTCTAAGTCTGCTATTACCCAAGACTGCATCCCTTTTGAAGATAGGCATGGCCTCTTTAAATATTTATAATTATTCTTTATTTCCTCCTAGAAGATTTTTAGATTCTTGGAAATGATTGTTTCAGTAATGAATGGCCACTTAGTTTCATTTGCTTTTGTAGGATAATTTAGTTTAGTTTAATTTTTTTGAGAGTGTAAAATCTATTGTCAAAATAAAATTCTGAGATGTGTCCTTTAAAAAAGTATTTCATCAATTGATTTTAAGCACTCTGAAGATTTTTACTGATACCCCATAAATTAGTTCCAGATTGAAGAAACATCTGATTTATGTTTCTATTTGATGTTTTGGTTTGTTTCCCAGTGTGAGGATTTCATCTCTCATTTATTTTCCTTGGATTACTTTAGAGGGGTTGTTTTTCATCTCTAAACAGGGATAGATGCTTGATCTTTCACAAAGCAATTGTTGTGCTCCTTCTAGTCACTGTATCATGCCTTACAGAAATTCAGTATTAATTTTTATTCATCTCAGATTGATTTTTATTCTTTATAGGTATCTTCTTTTCCCTTGAAGTATTTCTTCTAATTTTGTCAAAATGAATACATGCTTGCATGTTGGAAGCAAGATGTTAAAATGAGTCTTAGATACATACCATTCGTCCATCAGCTCTGACATTGCTTGGTCACCTCACCCCTTCCACTCTTGTACCTTCTGGAACTTAGCTCAACTCTAGAACCAGTTCCTTGTCTTTCTAGCAGGGTGAGTCACGAATACTTGGTGTATGCCTTCACTACTTTTGAAGTTCTTATAGTATATAACTTGCCTAATTGTAACTAAATCCTTTTCTTATGTGGATTGGATGGGGGAAATTTTAGACAGCACTTTGAGAAAGGATCTTTACTGACACTACTAAATGAAGGCAACAGAAGATGTGATCAATGTTCTTTGTAACCTGAAAACTGAATGAGATGGTGAGGCTCATTTAAAA
>PVKC010011486.1:0-24653 GCA_004027635.1 Crocidura indochinensis
TCTTTCTTTCTTTCTTTCTTTCTTTCTTTCTTTCTTTCTTTCTTTCTTTCTTTCTTTCGTTCCTTCTTTTTGGATTTTGGTCCAAACGGGTTACAATTAGGGGTTACTCATGACTATGCTCTCAGAAAAGGCTCCTGGCTTAGGAGGGAGGGACCATATGGGAGGAACACCAGAGGATCCAACCGAGGTCTGTCCTGGGTCAACTGCATGCAAAGCAAATGCCCACCCACTGTGCCATTGCTCTGACCCCATCTTTTTCAGTTTCTGAAATATTTGCAAATTAGTTTAAATAATTGTTACATAATTATTTAAATATTATTTTAAAAATCTTATAAACTATAAGTCTTGGACCCGGGAGATAGCATGGAGGTAAGGCGTTTGCCTTTCATGCAAAAGGTCATCGGTTCAAATCCCGGTGCCCCATATGGTCCCCCGTTCCTGCCAGGAGCAATTTCTGAGCATGGAGCCAGGAGTAACTCCTGAGCACTGCCGGGTGTGACCCCAAAACCAAAAAAACCAAAAACCAAAAAAAAAAAATAACTATAAGTCTTTTCCATAATATAATTTAACAAAAAGTAAAACTTGATCAATTATACAGGACCAGTTAGTTAATGGCAATTTTTTTAAATTGATTAATTTTTTAGTTTATGGCATATTCTTATGAAATACTATTTGTATGTAAATTGTTACAGTATACAGTTATTTAATTTTAATTAATTCATATATTTATTATTCTATTATTCACCTGGAGATTTCCAGAAAGTTTATCATTGTTAATAATATCAAAAGAAAAAACATTATATTTATGCTCTATAATAAATGGTAAAGAAATAAAAGACAAAGAAAGCAAAATTATCCTTTTTGAAAGTAAAAGAAAAAAAGGCAAAAGTATTAACAACTAAGGAGAAATATATTAGAAAATAAAAATAGGAAATGTTTAGCCTCGGGGTCGGGCGGTGGAGCTGAAGGAAAGGTGCCTGCCTTACCGTGCTAGCCTTGGACAGACCGCGGTTCGATCCCCCGTGCCCCACATGGTCCCGCAGGCCAGGGGTGACTTCTGAGCGCATAGCCAGGAGTAACCCCTGAGCGTCACTGGGTGTGCCCCCCCCAAAAAGAAAATGTCTAGCCTCAAATGAACAATTAAAAGAAATTCAATAAAGAAGAGAATGTTTAAAGTCATAAGGAAGAGCATTAACAATATAAAATTAATTTTCTTAATTATGAGCAAAGGCTATGGTTAAGTTAATCTTAATAGAATTATTTTGTGAATATTTTATGATAGGTTGATTTTTGGTCTTTCTTCTGGCTCTCTGAAGGCATTTTAGTTTTAAGGTTGTTTATTTTAAATTTCTTTGTCCCTCCTATTTCATTTTCTTCCCTTCCCCTCCCATAATGTTATGGATAAGTTCTTAACTTTTTATTTTAGCACTTCTAAGTGGCTAACTCAGGAAGTCCTTGGAGAGGAGACTGGCACCAGGGCATGGGAGAGCTGGGTCTCCCCTGACTGTATGGGTACATCCAGCCTAATCACAGCACCCCAACAAACATGCTGAGTGTGTACACAGCCTGTGGGTCATTACCTACTGAACTTCCCACTTCAGGGCCCCAAATTTGTTGGACCCACACTGCATGCTTCTGGCCCAGGGCTCCTCTCTGTGGTCAATCAGCGCCCAAATGGGAGATCAGCTCAGAACTTTTTAAGGCAAAAAAGGTCTCTGGATTTGGTTTGCTGCCCTCTGCTGGATAAAACATCAAAATGAGGATGCTAGATTCTAGGTAGGTGGCAAATGAAAAAGAAATTACCTTGATTAGGTAATTTCCAGGAACGGGGGTAGAGGGAGTGGAGTGGGGGAATTTAGTGGATTTAGGAATAGAAACAATATGTTTTTTGAGAGTACCTTGGGAATCTAGGAACATAAAGAGAAGTTAAAAGGAAAGGACTTTGCATTTCTTCTATTTGTTTATAGTACTTCAAATGCCCAGAGGGTTGAATTAGCTGCCTCTAACATGTTTATTATCCTCCTAGAAGGCAACAGTCCTAAAAGACTAGCAATTCTAGAGTAGAAAAGAGGTTCTTGAAAGTATTACTCTGTAGGAAAAATAAATCACTAAATAACTCAAAAAGACCTTTCTTTAGACTTAGAATGAAAGATTGCCTTAAAAAATCACAAAACTGGCATAAATAAATCTATCTGTCCACAACTTTGGACAGATCAATTTAAGTGCTCCAAATAGTGACACAGTCTTGTTTGTGTCATAAGTCTTTGAAAATTAATTCAGGTAAAAATTTTCACAATGGCCTGTGTAAATATAAATTACATGTTAGTTGGTGGTCTAAGAGTTCATCTGAGTTCATGAGATACCTCAATGTACATTGTCTGTACATATTTTATAAACAATGATGCTCTCTATATTGTATTAATTTTATATCTATTTATATTCTTGACTGTGAGAGCAGGATCTTGATTGGTATATCTAGGAATCACTTTCATTACTGACCAGTGACATACATTAACATATTTAGCATATACAATTGTCCCATAATCTCAATCAAATTCCCAGATTATATTGTATATAAATATTGGAAAAATAATAAAGCTTTCATTCATTCCGGATGTGGTTATGTGTATAGAAATGCCTGGGGAACTGTAAAATGTAAAGTCATTGGAAAAATATTTGGATTTGGTAATATCACACATCACAAATAATCATATTTATTTATAGTGGCAACAAACAAGTAGAGAATAAAATAAGTGCTTTTTGCAATAACTTTAAAATATCCAATATCTCAGAAAATTTGCAAGAGTATATAAGATCTTTATACTGAAAGTTACAAAACAATGCTAAGAAAAATGAAAACTTAATTAAATGCAGAAATATAGACTATAGTGAAATAGTTTATCTCTTAAAATAAATTTATAAATTCATTCTGATTATAGGTACCAGCAGAATGTTTTTTTTTTGGGGGGGTCACACCTGGTGACGCTCAGGGGTTACTCCTGGCTATTTGCTCAGAAGTTGCTCCTGGCAGACACGGGGGACCATATGGGGAACCGGGGGAATCGAACCATGGTCCGTCCTAGGTTAGCGCAGGCAAGGCAGGCACCTTACCTCCAGCGCCACCGCCCGGCCCCCCAGAACTTTGTTTTTTAAGATAGAGGCAATCTATATAAAAACTATATGGTAAGGTAAAGGGTGAATCTTTAAAAAGATTTTAGAGACTCACAGAACTTGAATCATTTTGTTCTGCCTCATAAATTGATGGAAAAAGTGGTTGGCACCAGGGAAAACAGTATTATGAATATTGTTTTTAAATAAATAAAAAATGATCAGACCTAAATCTCAAACCCAAAGTCAACTATACAATCAATATACCCAATCTACAACAAGCTGTACACAAAGGGGATCTGTTACACTAGTAGTCCAAGGGGTAAAAGAGGAAGGTAGAGGATGCATACTGGAAACAGGGGTGGAGGGAGGACAACACTAATGGTGGGAATGGTCCTAATTCACTGTCACTATATATCTTAAATATAACTGTGAAAGACTTGTAATTCACATTAGTCATAATAAAAATATTAAATAAAAAGATGAACTTAGAGAACTTAAACTGTTGTGACTTCAAGAGTCAATATCAACTTTATTCATATAATACTATCAATGAAATAGACTAGAAAGTAAAAATTGACTCCTGTAAAGTCAACTGATTTTCTGCATTTATACCAGATAAAGCCAATAGATAAATACAGACAAATCATTAATGTTCAAAAGAATGTTCATATGGGGGTATGGGAAACAAAAGAATGTTCATATTTAAAACAAGAAATTAAACCTTGGCCCAATATCATTACATATGTAGTAATTAAAATGAGTCAGAAATGTTAACTAATATGGCCACCACGGGAAACACTATGGCAGCTCTTCAAAAATTAAATGCAAGGTTGTCATATATTCTAGCATTTTCATGAGGGATATTTACTCCAAAGGCTCAAAAACATAGACTTGAAGATTTTTATTTATTTATTTATTTATTTTTTGCTAGCAGTTATAGCAGTATTATTTACAACACTCAAAATGTGGAAGCCCAAATGTTCATTGATGGATGAATGAATAAGCAAATATACAAACATGGAACATTGTTCAGGCTTTATGCTCAGAGATCACTCCTGGAAGGCTTGGGGACAATTTGTAGTGCTGGTGATTAAACATGTCTAGTCCACCACTTGCAAGGGAAGCCCCTATTTTATTTTCTCCACTCATTGTACTATCTTTCTGGCCTTTAATAAAAATACTTTTTAAATGCTTTTTGACTTTCACATTCAGATATACCTCTCCAGATGGCGTGGTGATTGATATGCAAGAAGCTGTGTCTTAAGCAATCTCTTTCAGTTCTTTTTGGCCACTCATTCATCTATTTTCAACTATGTTGTCTCTTGTGTTGGCAACCTTTTCCTTAGAGATGGTATCAGGTCCTGTCTCTGAGGAGTTGACTTTCTGGCAAGAGGCTGCAGGTCTTCTCTACTGCTGCTTTGGCTTCATTCGTATGGACACCTGATAACTCACAAGACAACTCTCAGCTAATGGAGTGTATTTTCTTTTTCCGAGATCAAACACTATACTCTATTTTTCTTTTCTGGGCAATTTGTTTTTATAATACATCCTCCAATTGACTTTTATTTATTTATTTGTTTTGGATTTGGGGCCAACCTGGTGATGCTCAGGGATTACTCCTGGCTATGTGCTCAGAAATTACTCCAGGTGTAGGGGACCATATGGGGCTCCAGGGATCGAACTGTGGTCCTTCCTTTGGCCAGCTGTGTGCAAGGCAAATGTCCTACCACTGCACTACCACTCCCTGCCCCACATTTTTCTATTTTTAAATGAAGTTTTTTATGGATTATAAGAATGATACAATAATAAAAATGCAGAAAAATAAAAAGGAAATATGTGCTACTAATTCTAGGAAACAAAAAATTCCTATGGGCATGACTAAATGATTACATTTCATTTTAAAGACAGAATCTGTTAATATTAGCAAACAAAAAATGTACCTTGAGTTAGACACATATTATTAATTAAAACCATTTTCTTACAGCTTGACACAGGATATTTTCAATTTGAAATGTAACTCAGGGTGGCTTTCTAAACGTTTCTGATTTTTACAAGTCTGTAGAATTCTCCCTATCCTTATTTGCTTCAGCTGCAGCCCCCATGTCTGCCCGCCCGCAGGAGCCTCTTTAGAGAGGCTCCTGAACATTTAGCAATTTGGGGTTCCCTTCTTAGCAATGGACAAGCTGATCCATAAAATCCATAAACAGCACATTTAACTACGTCACTTTGTTTTGTTTCCAGCAGAGGGCAGTGCAGTCACGCTTAGGAACTAAAGTTCCTAAAGTTCCTAAAGCCTGCCCGGCTCTTTCCATATCAATTTTGTTGGAAAGTTTGCTTAAGATAGATCTTTGTTTATGGCCTGACATTATTAACTTTCACTGCAAAGGGAATCGTTCCAACATGAAGGAATCTATTAGAAAATCAGCAGATTTACAATCAAGTGGATGCTACAGATTTTTTTCTCCCTTTGTTATGGCCAAAGTTTGTTCAGTTGGTTGATTTTATTATAACTTGGAGCAGGGTTAAGAACTGACCATGGAGATGAATATAGAGGTGATTTCTATCTCTAGATACATTTTGGGGTGCGGTGGGGGAAAAGGAGTTTGTTGAAATTTTGGTAAGAACACTGGTTAAACAGACTTTCAGGCTGTTTTTATAATAATTCAAAGATCTCCAACCAAATTTGAGTGGAAAAGAAATTGAACTTCTATTATTTTCTGTAATTCTAGTCTAGTTTCCTTGTCTTGCATAATTTACAGAAATGAAATAATCACTTTTTGCTTAAATGTGAAGTTCTTGGTCTGTTTTTTATTTATTTATTTTATTTTATTTTTGTTTTGGGGCCACACCCAGTGATGGTCAGAGGTTACTCCTGGCTCTGGGGTCAGAAATCACTTCTGGCTCTGGGGATCATCTAAGATTCTGGGGATCGAACTTTGGTCCATCCTGTGTCAGCCTCATGCAAGGCAAACACCCTATCTCTGCGCCATCGCTCTGGCCTCTTGGTCAGTTTTATAAAGTCAAAACAGTCAGTTAGTGCCTCTTTATTTCTTCCTTGGGTTGATTTTCATGAGGAAATACAGGACATTATCTTACTGCCTATATAATACCATGGAGTAGCTTCATAGAGTTTCTGGTCCCTTTTAACATTAAGTTCTCTGGTTCTTCTGGTTTCTTATTTATATCTTCTATAACTATCTGCCTGAGGTAGAGAGCTAGAAATAGCATTTATGATTTCTTGGTTCCTTAGGACAGAAACTTGTTGAAGTATTATTGCTAGAATCTCAATGTTGGTCTTAAGGAGGCTGTCTGTGTAGGGTTCGTAATAAGGTCTAATTTTCAGGATTCTGAGTAGATCTGCCTAGTTTTTCTAACTTCTTAGTTCCAATTGATGTATTGAGAAATTGGGCATCACATTGTTGTGACTACAATTGGTTTATTCCTAGAAAGAGATGGATCCTAAGCAGGACAAAGGAATTATTGGGGAATCTGAGGACATAAAATAACCCAATAGGTGCATACCAAATATCTGAATTTAGAAAACACAAAGAAATATCTATGAGTGGCAGATGGAGAACTTTTTAGTGCTGATGATTGGTCTTATCTCTCACCTTACAGATGGTGTCCTAAGTGAGGTAGGAATGTTATAAACTTCCTGGACTAATTCCAAGGTGATTGGGAAAATCCTCCGTTTAAGGTTTGAATCTGGGCTTAGATTGTGTTTTGTGTTGGAGAGTAGGAAAGAATTTTTCTGTGTGGCTTGGTGAGCAGTACATGGCACAATATCTATTCCCCAAGGACAAAGCCATGCTTGTCTGGTGGTAATGGTAGGTTTGCCTTGCAGCAGATCTGACTCAGGTACTTTTTGCAGTGAAGGACAATGGAAGATGGGGAGAGGGTGTCAAGAAAGAAGAGAAGTGCCTGAGAGTTCCAACCTCCTGGGATAGTCAAAGAAAATGCTATCAGGTGAGATTTTGTGTGTGTGTGTGTGTATGTGTGTGTGTGTGTGTGTGTGCTTGTGTGTGTTCTGTGGAATGTTGGCCTTACTCCTGTGGACCAGTCTGGAATCAAACATTAACCCATGTGTGGTGTGTGTGCCAGCAGGTTAAGCCTATTGCTGAACTGTGCTCTGAAGAGACAGTATCTTCAACATATTATTAGATTTAGAGAAATCCCAACATTCCAAGATAAAAACTTCAACATAAATCTATTCTGGATTGTATATGAAGAAATGGAAAGTCTTTATTAAAAGTGATCAAGGGTCTTGTCAATTTATGACAGACATAGGGTTTGCGCACTTTAATACCTTTCCCATGCACTGCTGCCACTGCATTTTCCCCAACCAGACCTGCTCTGCTTCAACAAAGGATCCATTGTTCTCGTAGAGACATCTTTCCTGCAGAGCTGCCCCTTCACACAGCTGTCATAACACTGGAATCCACTGATTCTTCCGAGGACAATTTTGTTACTTCATATGGTCTTATGTCTGAATTCATGCAAATCACTCACTCCAGGTCTGACACAGGACAGTTTCTTCCACCTTAGTTCCAGATTATATGGTTTTCTGAGTCTTCACTTGCTCACAACTGTTTTTGCTGAATTCTTGAAGAGATTATCTTCCTGTCTGAGATTATTGGAAATGGACAGCAGACTGTGTGGCCAGATACACAGACGACCCTCCACTTCTTTTCTCTCTGCTTTCCTAAAGTCAAGGTTTAGATTTTTTAGAGATGGTGGGTTTATAGTCCCTGCAAATATCCCTTGATATCAGTGTCTGATGTTTTCCCTTTTGAGGTCTAGGGATTGGTTACTTTGGTACTAAAAGCCTGGAACTATGCTATCAACAATCTTCAAGTATTTTGTGATTTCTTTTCCACTTTAGATAAATGGAACCGGCCCTTTTTCTTTTACCTCTTATTTTATACCAAGTCATTTCATCCATAGAGGTGTGCATTATAGTCATAATATTGTGCAAAAACTGTTCATTTTACTTACATACAATTTTGTTAAAACAATGATGCCTATTATCATCATTGAAGGGGCAGAGAAACTGAGGCAAGAAGAAGCTAGCTATTAGGCTCCAGTCATAATAACATTAGTGGAAAAGGCAAGCCTCTCCATATTCTCCCGAATCTCAGCTGAAACTCCTCTTAAAGTTACTACAAAAATGTTGTGGAGCCTCAATATCCCTTTAGAAGGGCTTTTATGCACTGTCATTTATTGAGCAGGTATTGAGGGCCTCTTCTTGTCTCTCCAGGAAATTCGAACAAATTTATGAGACTCTTTGCTTGATAAAGGTTTTGTATGCAGAATGCCTCCAGCATACAGTGAAGTGGTAGAGTTCCAATGTTGCTCTGCAATAACTAGATAAGAGCAGGGATAAAGTCCTTTCCTTTCTTCCATCTTTCCTTTCTTTCCTCTTCACTGCCACCCTCAGATCTAGAAAGTGATTGAAGAGAGGTTATTTGTTCATTTTCACAACACCTTCTCCTTGCTGTTCCTTCTTTTTCCAGAACTCAAGGTCACTGCTTAAACTGAGCAAATTGTACATTTTAAACTCTAAGCGAGTGTCATTCAAATTCATTTTTTGTAGAACTTTGTTTCTTATTCTCCAATAGATGGCAGGAAAGTCTCATGAAAAGCAAATATTTGCCAACTATGCTTTGGTCTCAGAGTCTGCCTGACCTCTAGTCTTTTTCCATGTTCTCGTTTCCAACATCTGAATTAACAACAATTTGGCTACAGCAGTCATGTAATCTGGAGAGCTGACCACCTGAGCGTGACCTCCTGGATCTTTGCCCAACCTTGTTGCAATTGAGAGAGTAGAGTCAGGACTTTGCCTCCACAAGTAGCCAGCTGGTGCTTCAAAAAGTAAGAACTCTTTGGACTGTCCTGGTGTTTGTTTACAAGGGACTTCCCAAGAGGCCGAGTCAATTTTACGAATTCTTAAACTATGGCCAATGAGCCAAATCCAACAAATGCTAATTTGGGCTATGCTAAGAATGACTCTTAACTTTTGAAATGGTTAGAGAAAATTAAACTGAAGGAACATTTAATATATGAAAATTAGAAAATTTGAATGTCCATGTTAATATACACAACTTTATTAGAATAACTATGCTTATCCATTTTATTTAATCACTATAAGATAGAGTGAAAATTGATAGTTGAGTTTCTTTTATACAGTGTTCCAAGACTCAACCCTTCACCAGCGTTCATTTCCTGTCACCAATTTCCCCCAATTACCCTCTAGTCATCCCACCTCCACTCACAGTTTGGCCTAGGGCAGACACTAGGATACTTTTCGACCTACTCTGTCTTCTTCTTCTTTCTCTCTCTCTCTCTCTCTCTCTCTCTCTCTCTCTCTCTCTCTTTTCCTGTCTCTCTTTTATTCTTTTAGTCACTGTGGTTTGTGATACATTTGCACATTTGCAATGCGTTACACACTTTTGCAATGTGGTATTGGTGAAGCGGTATCACTTCTTTTTAATTCTAATTTTTGTCTAGAGTGATTTTCAACTCTTATCATCATAGTGATCTTTTCTCTGACTTAACTGCACTTCCCATCCAAAATTTCAATTGTCTTTGGGTGTTATTCTCATATTACTTGTTTTTTTATTATTATTCCTATAAATGAGTGTGATCATTTTATATCTATTCCTCTCCCTCTGATTCATTTCACTCAGCATAATGTTCTCCATGCTTATTCATGTATAAAAAATTCATGACTTCATTTTTGTAACACTTGTGTAATATTTCATTGTGCAGATGTACCATCATTTCTTTATTCACTGATTTGTTCCTAGACACTTGGATTGTTGCCAGATTCTGGCTATTAAATAGTGCTGCAATGAACATAGGAGTGCAGCTTTTCTGTATTGTGTTTTTGTGTTTCTTGGGTATAACCCTAGGAGTGGTATGGCTGGATCATATGGGTACTCAAGTTCTAGATTTTTGAGGAAATTCATATTGTTTGCCAAAAGGCTGGTCTAGTTCCCATTCCCATCAGCAGTGAATGAGAGTCTCTTGCTCTCCACATGTGTGCCAGTACTGGCTGTTCTTGTTATTTTTGATGTGTGCCAGTCTCTGTGCTGTGAGGTTGATATCACTTTGTTTTGAATTTCATCCCACAGATGATGAATGATGTAGAGAATTTATAAAATTTTTTTCTAACTGCATTTTGTTTGAGTAGATTTCTGTTTAACTTGTCTTCCCAATTTTTCATAGTATTGGAAACAAGTTTTCTTGATGACCTCTACCAATGCCTTATATAACTCTTTATCAGAAAGTTCTAGGGCGAGTAACTTATTTCATTCCATGATCAGACTTTGTGTTCTGGTCATCATTTCTTTTGAGGCACAGAAGCTTCTTAATTTAATGTAGAACCATTTGTTTAATCTTTATTTCTACTAGGTTGGTCAGTGGTCTTTCATCCTTGAAGATATATACATTGAGATGCAATGTTGTGTATATTTCTATGTTTTTCTCTTTGTACCTATGGTTTCAGCTCTAATAGTTCATATTTTTTGACCTCTGTGAATGGAGTTAGAAGAGATCTTACTTCATTTTTTTTGCATGCAACTAATCAGGTTCCCCGGTACCACTCATTAAAATGTGTTCCTTACTCCACTTCACCATTTTTTCTCCTTTATCAAAAATTAACTTATTGTACTCTTGGGGGGTTGTCTGAAGATATTCAATTCCATTCTACTGATCTGAAAATTTTTCTTTATTTAAATACCATGTTATTTTACTTATCACCACTTTGTAGTACAGTTTGAAGTTGGGGAAAGTGATGCCCCCTCCATCCACTTTATCCCAAGGATTGTTATAGATATTCATGGAAGTTTATTGTTCTATATGAGTTTCATAAGTGTTTGATTTATTTTCTTTAAAAATGTCCTTTACGGGGGGCCGGGTGGTGGCGCTGGAGGTAGGGTGCCTGCCTTGCCTTGTGCTAACCTAGGACGGACTGCGGTTCGATCCCCTGGTTCCCTATATGGTCCCCCGTGCCTGCCAGGAGCGACTTCTGAGTGAATAGCCAGGCATAACCCCTGAGCATCACTGGGTGTGGCCAAAAACCAAAATAAAATAAAATAAAATAAAATAAAAATGTCCTTTACGAACCATTATGTGCTATGGGAAATATTGCCATTAACTATGTGAATCCTCCCAATTCATTAGAAGGGAACTATTTTCCATTTTTTCCATGTACTCTTTTATTTCTTGAAGTAGTGTTTTGTGATTTTCTTTGTTTACCTCTTTAAGTATGTTGACTCCTAGGTACTTGATTTCTATACAATCCTATACAGTTGAGTATAGGATTTTTCAATAACTTTTTCTTCTCTTTAATTATTTGTACAGAAAAGCTATGGATTTTTGGTGTTACTTTTGTAGCTCTACTTTTCTATAGTAATTTAGTGTTTCTAGAAGATTTTGTAGTGTCTTCAGGATTTCCTAAGCATATCATTAACAAATAATGAGACATTGAATTCTTCTCTTCCTAGCTAGATGCCCTTGATATGTTCTTTTTGCATCATTGCTATGTCAAATACTTCCAGTACTATATTCAATAGATGTGGGAAGAGTAGGTAGCCTATCTTGTGCCTCAACTTAGTGGGGATGCTTTTAGATTTTCTCTATTGAGTATATTTGCTTTGGACTTATGGTAAATTGATTTGACTATATTGAGGATCATTTCTCTGATTCCCATTTTGTTGAGAAACTTTTTACTATGAATGTGTATTTATCATTTTCTATTTCTATATTTATTATTCACATAAATATTTTCTATTAAATAAATGCATTTAATATTCATTAATACTAATATTTCTATTAGTAATATAAATGTATTTATATTTATATGTTCGTGATTAACATCTGTGTTCACTGATTCATGGTTTGAGAAAGTAGTGGTATGATTTATTTATTGATTTTGAGGAGTTTCTGTTTCATATTGTGCTCTCTTCTAGAGATTATTCTATGTGCACTAGAAAAAAACGTGTAGTTGTGTTCTGGGGATGAAAAGTCCTGAATTTACCTACAAAGCCCTTCTCTTCCATTTCTTTCTTTAAAGCAAATATCTTCTTACTGAGCTTTAGTCTAATTGATCTACTGAGAGGTGACAAAGTGCTATTGAAGTTCTTACTACTTGTGTGTTTCTATCAATGTCTTCATCTGTCTGTTAGCAGTTGTTTTAAGTATTTTGCTCATACCTCATTAGATGCATATAAGTTTAAGGGTGTGAGTTCTTCATTGTGTACATGTTCCTTGATCATTAAGAAGTGACTATCACTGACTCTTTTAAGTTTTTTAAGACTGATTTCTGTCATCTCATACTAGTACGGTTAACCCAGTCATTTTTAGGAATTGTGGGTTTTTTTTTAGTTTATTTAATTTGGTTTTGGGGCCACACTCAGGAGCACTCAGGGGATACTCCTAACTCCTCACTCAGAAATTACTCCTGCAGGCTAGGGACCATGTGAGGTGCCGGGGATAGAACCTGGGTTGGCTGTGTGCAAGGCAAATACTCTACTCACTATGTTACCACTCTGTCCCCCAGAGGGTTTTGTTTGCTTGAAGAATTGTTTTCTAGCCTTTGACTTAGAATCTGTGTTTGTTCTGACTGTTCAAATGTTTTTCATGTAGGCAACAGAATTTTGGGTACAAATTGCTAATCCATTCTGCCACTGTATCTGTCAAATGGAGAGTTTAGTCCATTGACACTAAGAGAGATTATTGCTATGGTATTTTGTGCCACCAATTCTATAGAAGTTTGGCGTGTCTGTGGGGTTTGTTGTGACTTAAAGAAACTTAATTCTTTTAAAGATAGTTTTGAATCTATGAATTTCCTTAGTTGTTTAAATGTGAAGTTGTGCATTATTTCTCCACATCCGAATGAGAATCTGGCTGATGCATTCATTTCACTGAGTATTTCATTATATATCATAACTGTCGTTGGGCCTGGATGGTGTTCTTTATATCTTAAGGATGTCTCTTTTTATGTAATTTCCTTCATGATAGCACTGTTTTCAGTATTCTTTACCTATGACTTTCATCATTGTGATCAGGATCTATCTGGGGTGTTCTTTTTATTTTATTCACTTTTAGCTGATACACTTGTATCGTGAATGTGGGTACATGTGCTATTCATCTTTAGGAACTTTATAGCGATAATGTCTTGGACTGTTCCTCCTTTGATGCCCAAATCATTCTAATGTTGTCTCTTTTGAATTTATCCCAAAGTTTTCTTGGTATCCGCTCTTTCATTTTGATCCTTTTTTCAATCTTTATTTTTTGCCTAGACTTTTTCTGCACTTTGTCTTTGAACTCAACGATTAAGTCTTCAGCCACTGCTGCTCTGCTGATGAAACCTTCCAATAAGTTTTTCATTTTGCCTACCAAGTTTTCAGATTTGACATTTTTATTTCTGTTTTATTTTCTCATCTCTATCCTTATAGATTTCTATGCTTTTTTGGCAGTACATTTCATTGTTTCTTTGAGTTTGTTAAACATCCTAAGCATGTCCACTCTGAACTCCATTTCAGAGATGTTATATAGTCTGTTACTGATTGGGTCTGCAGGTTTCACAAAGACTAGTCAATTTTTCTGTTGCTTTACTATGTTTTCTTTAGCAGTCTCCATGTGCTTCTTTCCTATGTCACTTCAGTCTCCCTCATTACAAGTTAGGTCTCAGGGCTTATGTGTATGAGAGATTATCTTTATCTCTATGGCATTGCAGTTTATTCAAACAAGCAGATCAGATGGTCTATCTATAGTCTGCAAGTCTCTGATTCTTGCTGTGAATCTGTACCTCTGTAAATCTTTGCCTCTGGTATGGTCTTTGACCTTTATGAGAGTTACAGTTCATTTGAACAGGCAGAGCAAATGACTCTGCATATGGTCTATGCATCTCTGCTCTTAGGAGGCCTCCTGCTTTTTTCATTTTTTATTTTGACTCTGACTTATCCTTTTTGACATAACAGAGCTGAAACATTTTTACAGACATTTAAAAGTAAAAGAGAAAAACTACTATGAGAACTTTATAGAAAATTCCCAATTGTTCTATCACCTTCCTCCTCCCCACTGAAATAACTCTTGGATATTTAATAAACTGTGCAAAAAACTTCAAATCAAGCAAGAAGCTGACACTGAAGGCAGAGTGGACTCAGGAAGCTTGGAGGCTTGGGGGTCACAAGGAATAATCAACTATTGTATCCTGTAATGTCTTTATTTTGAAAATTTTCTTACAATGTGACCAAAATTTTCACTGAAAATTTCAATTACTTGGGAGACCATGGGTTTCTGGAGGATTAATGGGGCCCCTCACACTTATAGCTGAGGTCTTTACAGTCATAGCCCTGGAGTTAGTTCTTTGGGCTTTATTGACTAAATTTTTAGGCTGTTTTTGGTCATACATAGGTAAAGTAAAATCTATGGCTAACAAAGACTACAAAGACTACTGCTGTGTCTGATTGTTGAAAACCCTAAGTTTTGGTACCAATGAGTTTTTGTCCAGGATATTATTGTACCTCATCAAGGGTGTGAATTACCTTGGAGTGAGTGAGACCTCAGATACAATCCTGACTCCATTGAAGCCCTGATTTTAAGAATGCTTTATTTTTCTTCTTCAGTGTTCCCCTGTCTATTTATATTTATATGTAAGATGAACACTTTTAATTTATCTTAATTTCTTAGGTTTGGTAGGAACTTATACACATACTAATGTCTTAACTTTGTCTGAATCAAAGATGATTTGCAACAATATGTAAGGATATTTCATGATCTTTTAGAGAATAATGATTTACTTAGATACGCCAAAAATTAATTTATAGATCATAATCCAGCAGAGTTCAGTTTTATAGAAACATCTTTATATATGAAAGTAATTCCGTAGACAAGGGTTCACCTACTGGGTCAGATTCTGTTTATGGTGATTCGTCAACTATATACCCTCTACCAGTATTTTTTTTTTGCTGTATATACTTAAAAATATTAAAGTTTTGATTTTATAAGATAAATGGTGGTGATTTTAAATGCAATTTGAATATGCTTAATTCCATTGAAATATAAACATAAAGTTGAGGTGATATATTTTGTTGTTTCTAAACCATAACACAAATTATAGATAAAAATAAGAGGATATACAATATTCAAGTATTCATATCCTGCTTCAAGATACTTCCTTTTGTTCCTACACCCTGCATGTCACCTTAGCAGGTATATTAAAATTTTATTTCAGTTTAGATATCATATTTTTCGTCAATACTTGCATTTAGGATTAATATGTTATTTAATTCTAAACAATTTATTTGCAGGCTTGCCCAAATATTTAAAAAAGTGTAGACATATCTTCTGCTAACTTTAGGTCAAAAGAAATGTAGATATTATTTTTTCAGAGCTCTTGGTTGGAAATTATGACACAGCTTTCTGGGGTGGAGTATTTTAACTATCCTAGTTGAACAGAGATTGCTAAGGCAGTGCTACAACTTCAACCCTGGTTGCTAATTCAAAACTCAATTTTGTGATTTTACATTTTTGGATTTTTGAACCATATCTGGCCATGCTCAGGAGCTATTCTATGCTTTTTATTTTGGAATTGAGCCCTAGTGGTACTCAGAGACTATATGCAGGATTGATAATATTTTATTTCTGGGCTATCCATTCTTTTAATGCTATGCTATACCACCTTCTCCATATTGCATAGAAATTTGATAATGTTCTAGTTTTGAACTTCTCAATAGAATTCTAGTTACTAAATTTTCCAATTAATTTTTCTTTTAAAAGAGTGTGCATGATTATATATATGTTGGAATTACAGTGATAATTGCACCAAGTCTCCAAAGTCCCACTATCCATCCATTATAAAATCACTGTTTTTTTATTTTGGTAACTCAGTTGTCTTGTCAAAGCCTAAGAGTTTGTTTTCAACAGACATTGTCTCTTTACTTCAATACTTATTTTTCTTTGTACCCTATCCACCAAGTACAACCATTTTAAATAATTTGAAGCTATTCACAGTCTTAGACCTGTCTTTGAAACCTAAGAAATCTTGAACAAAATATATTTGCTTCTCTTTTGTTCTGTTCTTGTTGCTAGTCAACTAGAAAAAAACATTAGTGTATTCCAATGAGATAAACAGTAGTAGAAATTGGGTGGGATAATAGATGGTGGGGAAATCTTAATGGAAGGTGACTGGAGTAATAATTCAGTCAAGAGGAATGGTGTAAAGATTTTAATCTTAAAAAAATTTAGGGTGATTATAGGAAAATATGAAACTTTTGATACTTGGAAGCTTCTCTGTCAGTGTTAAAAGTATTTGTCCTCAAGAGAGTATGGAGTCTGGAATGATGCCATTATAAGGTGAGGGGAGAAGAACATTAAAAGCTGAGTTTTCCTGTAAGCGTGGTAAAGACCTGCTAAGAATTATTTTGTAGAGTTGTGATAGAAAGTTACAATGAAAAGCACTCATCAGAACTTTTTGTCTTGTAAAAATCATTCATCATAGAACTGGTGAGTGATTCTTAGTAAAGATTAAAATTTATAAGATGGGAAATAGATACCTTGCCAATTTAATGGAAATAATTTCAAGAATTAGAAACTAGGTTAGTGGACATGCACCACCATTTCACTCTCAGCCACATTATTTTTAAACCAATTTAATAAAGCATGAAAACTCCTCTTTTTGCCAAAACAGAGGTGTTAGCCAACTTCCTCCTTCCTTTTGACATGTAAAAGTCCACCTAGATAAGATTAAAATGTTTTTGTTTGTGTTTTATTATTTTTTTGTTGTTTGTTTTTGGGCCACACCTGGTGATACTCAGGGGTTTCTCCTGGCTATGCGCTCAGAAATCGCTCCTGGCCTGGGGAACCATATGAGACACTGGGGATCGTGTTCCGTCCTAGTAAGGTAAGCATCCTACTGCTCAGCCCCAAGACTAAAACTTTTATCTCTAACTTGACCTCCTCCCTCACCTGATTGGGATTTGAACTGGTGAATAAAGTGTTTTTCAATTTGGCATGCCTGGAGACCATGAGACAAGAAGCAACCAGAATCCATGATTTTCTCCTTCATGACTGTCTTGGCTTATTAATTTACACGGTGACCCTGCTTCAGACAATCTCACCCAGTCTTGGAAATACCACATGTGGATTTATATACATAAGCCATGACAACTACGATAGTTTGGACAATTTCAATTTGCACATATGATGGAAATTATATTTTTATTAATTAATATAGGATACAAGTAGAATAATTGGAACAGAAATATTTGTTATGCTTTTGCATGATTTTTTTATTGTACTCATATTGTATGCCTATTCTATGGTTTACAAATAATCTGTCTCTTATCTTTCTTTAGAACAAGGAAAAAAATCATTATGGTACCATGACACGATAAGGACACATTTCATAAATAGGAAGGAGTTAGAAATTGGTGTGCAGTGGAATTCAACATATTGAGGAAGGATTTAGAGGTCTCACTGGAGCCTCTATATGGCTATCTATAGCACTCTCTCATGTTGCTCAGTGTCATGTTTGGCAAAATTGCCTGGAAAACTAGCAAACTTTCAGTCTTTTTCAATTAAATTTCATGGCACTATCCTACTTACCAATCTGTTGTTAATTTGCCATGCCTGTTAATTTGCTTCACCTTCATTCACTGGTTTCTCATTTCCTTTAGGATAGAATCCAAAGAAATTCACAATCTGGCACCAATACACTCAAGACTTTCTTCCCTTCACATGTCTGGCCTCAGTGTGCGCTCCAGTTTCTGTGATGTGGCTATGGTGGTCTGGCACTGTGGAGCAGAGGGGCCAGGTGTATCACTGGAGGCATTACCTTATCTACAGTGATTTGGGCTTCCACTCTTACCTCTTTCATAGTTAAGTGCAGTAGAAATTATAAAGAACAGAGAGGGGAAGTCAATATTCATAAACAACCATGGGTCTCTGAGAATCAAGCCAAGATGAGAGCAGCTTGTGTGTAGCCAGCATTTAATAAGCACCATAGTTCCACAAAGCATTAGTGGATACTGTTTCATGGCATAGAATGCATCTCCTATGTGTTGGTCCAGTTAATTTTCATAGGGAATCCCTCTTGCAACAAAACACAGCACAAAAGTTGTCCTAGGTAAATAGACTGACATTTTAAGCATATTTATCTCTATAGTCCCATAGAACAAGATTCACATTAGCCACAAGGAACTCTTCATCATTTCTTTTCATTGCTTCTCTTGGTGTTCTTATTTTGGTATAAGAAACTACTGATTAAAATCAGAAGCAATACACACAGCACATTTTAGTAAAGTCTATATATGCATGTTTAATCATATAAATATAAACATACACAGTGAAAATATGACACAAATTTAACACCAAGGATATAACTTAAATATTTCTAGTTGTGATGAGGTTAATCTTAAATATATTTTATTTAATTTAAATATTTATAAACATATTATGAAAATTATTAGAAATATTTTATTCTACCTCCTAGTCCTAGACTTTGTTAATACTCACAAAGCATATTGAGTCAGATTTACTTCATTTAAATGCTCAATGAACATCTGTCTCTAGTGGCTATGATATGGACAAAAGAGGTATGTTAATAAACTAAGGGGTGCTAGTTCCAGGATCATTAGGTGCTGCTGACTTTGTATACTGGCTCTGTCACTGAGAGACTGTCTTCAGTTTTAATGTCTAGGTTCATTACTTCACAGTTTAGATTTTAAAGATAAAATGAAATAAAACCAGCTCTGACAAAGAATAAATATTTTATAAGTGTAAATGACTACTTGATTCTATCTGGCTATTATGTTTTTATATTATTGCAGCATTATAATGTAACTATAGGAAAAGGTTAATATATATGAAAGAGCAATATCAAAGTAAAAAATCAAAATTATAATCCATTTATTAATAAGGTTATATTTACATAAAATTAAAATGTAAAAATATGCAAACAATTGATGCATAACCATTAATAGTGTAAATTTTATTTTAAAAGGTTTTAGAAATGAAAGAGTAAAGATTCCCATTTTGGCGGGCTAGAGTGATAGCACAGAAGTAGGATGTTTGCCTTGCATGCAGCCGACACAGGTTCGATTCCCAGCATACCATATGGTTCCCCAACCCATCAGGTAGTGATTACTGAGTGCAGAATCTGGAGTAACCAGCGCTCGTTTCAACAGCACATATTTTAAAATTGGAACGATGCAGAGATTAGAATGGCCCTTGCACAAGGATGACACGCAAATTTGAGAATCTGGAGTAACCACTTAGCACCACCAGCTGTGGCCCAGCCCCCGCCAATTCCATTTTAGAAACAGAAGAAACAAATACATGAGTAATGAATGAAAAATGAACACATTAACATGAATTAAAATTATAAATATGAGAAGTATCCTTAAAAATCTCTGTCCAAATAATTATTTTCCTTGGCAAATGCTCACAACAGTATATATTGAACTATAGTAAGAGACAAATCAAAGCATGCCCAATTATATAACTAGACTTCAAACTAAATATTTACATGAAAGATTAGTGATTTGATACTTTTATTTTTTCACATCAATTCCAATTCATAAATCTCTGTGGGTAATAAAGGAAATATTTTTTGGGGAACTATACTTGATGAATATTAAAGCATACATTCAGAAAATTAATTAAAATGTGCTCAGAACATTGTATTCTGAAAATTATTCAAATGGAAAAATTAAAAGGATTAACACTGAACACCTGTATAAACATCATCTCGAATTTGCGAGGGAACATTTGATTTTAGTTGATTTAAGAAATACATTTTTGGGGCCTGAGAGATAGCCTGGGGGTAAGGTGTCTGCCTTCCATGCAGAAGGAAGGTGGTTTGAATCCCGGCATCCCATATGGTCCCCCAAGCCTGCCAGGGAAGATTTCTGAGCATAGAGCCAGGAGTAACCCCTGAGCGCTGCCAGGTGTGACCCAAAACCAAACAAACAAACAAACAAACAAAAAGGAAGTACATATTTATCATTCTATTTTATAAAAACTTTCTATTTTATGACTTTTATACTAGTAATTATGTATTCATGTTGCAAAAATTTACAAAAATTACAGATGTATTTTGTTTTGCCTAACTTTCAGAAAATTTCCAGACTAATAATAACAAATGTTAAGACTCTAGATGATTTGAATAATTTATGTAATTTATATACTTTGATATTTAATATGATAAAATATTTATAATTTAAAAATGCATTAGTCTCTTGGCAGTAGTGAACAGATAAAGAAAAGACAATATTACAGCACATATACTAAAATTGGAACGATACAGAGAAGATTAGCATGGCCCCTGCGCAAGGATGACACGCAAATTCGTGAAGCGTTCCATATTTTTAAAAAAAAATTGAAAGTAAGAAATTGATTCATAAAATAATTTTTTTTGGCTTTTGAGTCATACCGGGCAGTGCTCAGGAGTTACTCCTGGCTCTATTCTCAGAAATCGCTCCTGTCAGGCTCAGGGGACAATATGGGATGTCAGGATTTGAACCACCGACTTTCTGCATGCAAGGCAAACTCCTTACCTTCATGCTATCTCTCCAGCCCCAAAGATTTTTATTTTAAATATTTTTATTTAAAAAACTTAAATTAAAAGAAGTATGAATTACAAAGTTATTGATAGTTGAAATGTAGATATATAAATATTTTAGCATCAGTCCCCCCATCAGTATCAACTTTTATCACAAATGTTGCCATATTCCATTACATCCCTCCTCCTCACCTGCCATCTGGGCAAGCACATTATAAAGTTTGGGGGTAGCAATTTAAATCTCATGTTTTCACTGTGTATATGTCTGTGCTTTGAATGTATATCACTCTCTACATCACCAATATAAAAAATGCCTAGGCCTAAATTAGTATAAATTTCTCCTTTGATACAGCTTTTGCTCTATCCCACTGATTCTAAAAAATTGTATTTTCATTTCCATTTGTTTTAAGCTTCTTTCTGTTTCTTGTTTGTTTTTATCCTTGATTTAGTTATTGTTTAGCAATGTTTCCTTCAGCTTCCATGTGTTGGAAATTTTCTCCATCTTTTTCTGCAGTTAATTTCTATTTTGAAAGCACTGTGGTCTGAGAAGGTACTTTGTACAACTTCAATGTTTGTAAATTTACATATGCTTGTGTTATGCGTAAATATGTGATCTACCTTAGAGAACATTCCATGTGCACTAGATAGAACAATATGTGTTCTTGCTCGTTTTCTTTTGGAGTGGGGAGTCTTGAGTCACACCTGCCAGCACTCAGGCATTACTCCTAGCTCTATTCTCAGAAATTGCTCCTGGCGGGTTCTGGGAACCATGTGGGATGCCGGGATTTGAACCATTGTTCTGGGGTATTAAGAGCTTTGAAAAATCTTCAAAGATCAAATATTTTTTAGCTTTTCATTTAGGATAATTGTTTCTTTATTGATATTTGATATATTTGGTTGATATGTCTAGTGGTGAAAGTGGAATGTTGAAGTCTACCACTAGTATTTTTTTCTTTTCTATTTTTTTGTTGTTGTTGTTGTTCAATGTGTTCTTTAGGTTTGGTAGCAGATCTTAATGAACTTTTCTGGGTCTTTATTAGTACATAATTATTGCTGATGCTATTTCTTGATTTTATGTTCCCTTATTTAATAAATAAGTAGTGACAATCACTGTCTTTCAGTGGAATTCTCTTTGATCTGATCTAAGCATGGCCGTCACAGCTTTTATTTCCTTCTATTGCTTCTATTGATTGCTTTACATTCATTTACTTTTTTTAATCATAAACTGACAAAATTCTTTAATGGTAGTACTTAATATCTTAATATTTCATTGTCTATATGTGTTTATTTCAAAAATTAAAAAATTTAGACATGCAACTAGCAACCTATATTCAATCTTCAGCATCTCATAGAGTTTACTTTTAATCTGTTTTTATCCTTTGCGTTTAGGTGTATGGATAGTCTGTATGAATATTTTCCTTTTGCTACTTTGTGCCATTCTAAGGGAAGTTAAGTTCATTGAAACTGATAGAAAGTAATGAAATATAGGCCTGTGTTGCTATCCTGATATGTGTAGACTATAGTTAATTTTGCATAATTAGGTGCCTTTTGAGTAATTCTTGAGAATTTCATTTAATGGTCACAAATGCTAACTGTTCTTGTTTGACTATAAAGATTGTTATTCTATCTTCTTTAAAAAACATTGACCTTTTAATTTTTTTAATTTTAAAATTTAAAATTTTTTAATTGCCATGCTTACAAATATTTTCAAATATTAAACTGGCGTTTAAGTCATAGAATGTACATAGCTCTTCGCCAGCGTAATCATGTCTTCTAATTTTCCTCTATCCTAGCTTTCTGTCTGCCTCTCAGACAGGCATTCTCTCTCTCTCTCTCTCTCTCTCTCTATATATATATATATATATATATATATATATATATATATATATGTGTGTGTGTGTGTGTGTGTGTGTGTGTGTGTGTGTGTGTGTCTTTATTGTGGTAGTTGTCATTGTGTTTAGTGCTCTAGCTGCACTCCTCAGCTTCATGTCATGAGCTGGTTTTTCCAGCATTCAGCTCTTTTGTGTTTGGATATTATTGCAATATTGTCTTTTATTTGTCTTATATCCCTCAGATGAATGATACTATTCTATGTCTATCCCTATCCCTATGGCTCATGAAACAGCACAAAAGTCTCCATGTCAATCCATGTATAGGCATATTTTATGACTTTATTTTTCCTAATAGCAACATAGTACTCCATTGTATAAATGAACCACAGTTTCTTTAGTCATTTATCTGTGGTTAGGCACTTAGGTTATTTGCAGATACTGCCTATTGTAGTGCTGTGATAAATAGGTGTGCAGAGGGCATTTTTATATTTTGTTCCTAAGGAGTGATATTGTTGGATCACATAGGAGCTCAATTTCCAGCTTTTTGATGATATCCATTTCGTTTTCCAGAAAGGTTGGACTAGACAGCATTCCTACTAGCAATGAATGAGTACCTTTTTTCCTGCATGCCCACCGGAACTGAGGGGTTCTGTTCTTTGTGATATGTGCCAGTCTCTGTAGCTTGAGATAATACATAATTTTTGTTTTGATTTGATTGTCCCTGGTTATTAGTGATTTGGAACATTTTTTTCATGTGCCTTTTGGTCATTTGTGTTTCTTCTTTAAAAATGTCTGTTTATCTATTCTCCCCATTCTTTGATAGGGTTACATTTTCTTTTGTGTTAAGCTTTGTTAGTACTTTATAGATCTTGGATATTAGTTTTTCCTATTCCAGATGCGGTCTTTGTATACTAGTCACTGTTTATCCTGTTTGTTTATCTCTCCTTCTATTTGTTTGGACAATGATGCTTCCTCTTTGAAGATGCTTTAGTCTCAATGTTATGGAATTTTTGCCTATATTTTCTTCTATATTCCTTATAGTTTCAGGTCTGATATCAAAACCAGAAACACTTAAAAGTTAATGAGGTTGCAGGGGTGAAGTAGTTCCATAGATGGTAAAGCCTCCACTGGGGTTTTGGGTTTCAGAAGTAAGTGGCAGTGTGCATGTGGTGATTTCCAGGTGCTAGGGCCCTAGAGAGAAGTGGTACAGGTGCAGGGTCAGCAGGGTGGGTAGAGGTCAGATTATTTGATGCACCTAAATGACAAAAGTGGCTGTACTCAAGTATTTTGACTCTTTTGGGGGCATTTCCTGAGTTCCAGAGCTTTGTGTACTCTTTGATACCCTATATCATTTCATCTTTCAGTTGATTGAATTGCTACACTAATGATTACCTTATTTCTACAGTTATTGCATACAACACTGAATTAAGTTCATCACCAAGACGTGAGGTTTTATTTGACCTTGACTTGCCAGCACTAATGTACCTGTCTGCCAAAGCAAGTATATTCCTTTGTTCTATATTGTTCATGAAGATTTGAGGACACTACTATTTGAGCTTCAGAGTCCCAATTTTCTGGGATATGAACTGTTTCTTAATATTTCAGAAAAATGTTATTTCTTATTCCTTCTAATCAGTTAATTGAACAACCTCTGTACCCTAAAATGCTATTTTTGTGTTCTTACAAATGAATATCTAATAATCTTTTTTGTGTAGAGGGTAATATAGAGGTATTTGAGGGAAAATATGAAAACTAGCAACACTTAAGTTAATGATTTTGAAGAAATAAAACTTGTTTGTTTCTGGGCTCTAGAGGCAAGCAGCAGTGCTGAGGAGCCATACAAGGAACATCAACAGCTGGGGCAAAGAGGTAGAAGGATGGTCAGAGCCATTTAGGGCATGGAGGCAAGCAGTGGCACAGGGGAGTCAAGGATCAGATACCCATAGTGACAGTACAGAAACAAAGGTGTGGTAAATTGTACTTTTAATAACAAATATATAAGCTATAACAATATTTCAGTAACATTTGAAGAGAAATTCTGGAACACTTTCAATTTCTAAATTTTAAGAAGAATTAAAAAGATCCTCTAATATTCTAAGGAATTTAAAACATACACCATTAAAATAATCACTGTCTTTCCA
>PVKC010011487.1:0-24627 GCA_004027635.1 Crocidura indochinensis
AGAGAGGGAGGGAGGGAGGGAGGGAGGGAGGGAGGGAGGAAGGAAGCCAATACTGGGCTCACATTCTCACCAGCAACCACTGGGCTTTTTAAAGGAGTATTCAGTTCACCACTTTTGCTTCCCTATCCAGCTTCACTCACTCATAATTTGCCAAATTAGACCCAGAGGGCCTGAGTTTGCAAGTAGAAGGCTTAAGAACAATAATAAAGGAGATTGCAGCAGCAGAAAAATGCCTTCCCAAGACTTCTAAATCCAAATCCTCCATACAGTTGAAGAATTTAGGCTACTTGGCAAAGGGATGGCAATTAGAATTAAGGCTATTCATCATCAGTTGACTGAAAATAGATGAGTGGGGACAGAGAAACAGTACAACACACTTGCCTTGCACACAGATGGCCTCAGTTTTATATCAGGAGTGCAGAGCTAAGAGTAAGTCTTGAGAACTGCCAGGTATGTCCCCCCTCAAAAAACAATAAAAATAGGGTGAGAATCCTGGTACACCCTTGTAGATCCAATATAATGACCAAATCTTCAAGAGTAGAGCAGGGAGAGAGAAAAGCCAATTAGAGTGATTTAAGATAAAAAGAAATGAACTTTAGGTTGCAGATTTTGAAGATGAGGTATTAAAAGCATTTTAAATGTAGAAATAAAAGACAGTCAATAAAGAGATATGACTTTAAATACCTCAGCTAAATAAGACAACTGATTTTGAAAGATGGGAAAGACACAGGAAACTAGTAGCTGGAAAAAGGCAAGAAATGGATTCCCCTCTTGTCCAAGAAGGACCTCAGCCCTGCAGGGGTCTCAAACTTGCGGCCCATAGGCCGCAAACAGCCCTCCATACACCATTTTGTGGCCCTGCCCTAGAGGAATCTTTTTTTTGTTTTGTTTTGTTTTGTTTTAGTTGTTTGAGTCACACCCCCCAATGTTCAAGGCTTACTACTGACTTTGCACTCAAGGATCACCTCGACTTTGTCTCTTAAATTGAGTTTGAGACCCCTGGAAGCCCAGTGAGACATTAGGTCAGGCTTCTAACATACAAAATGGTAAGATAATAAAACTTGAGCTGTTTCAAGTCATTAAGCTTGAAACTGTTTGTTAACCACATACAATTATTACATAGCTTGGAAAAAGAGAGTGTAAAAGGAAAATAAAGTAGATAATCGAAGAGAGTGCAGTTAGACATCTAAGTAAGAGCTCAGAGTGAAGAAATAGATTTCATCAAATGACACTGAAGTGTCCAATTCCAAAGTAAAAGTGTGAAGTGTAAATGTCATGTGAGATTTTGAGGTACACCAGGATCATTCAAGGACATTGTTGGAAACCCAAAATCTCAGGCTACTATTTGAGTCTGATGTACAACCAGGTTTAGCCAGCACTGAATGATATGGCCCTAATGATTGAGTTAATTACATGAGTTTTTTATGTAGCTCTTACAATTAATCTTTCTTGCTTTCTTGTTTTTCTTTTTAGTTGTAGAGCCACTCCCAGCAAGGGCCAGCAGTCACTATGGTGGTATCCAGTGGGCTTTATACATGGTAGAAGTATCCCCCTATGTGCATGGCACACTGGATCCACTAAAGATTTGTACATACAGGATGTGTGTTTTACACGTGAGTCACTTCCATGGCCTTGCTTGTAGCTCTTTAGCAGAAGAGAATTCATTTGAAAACTAATAACTAATATCTAATAATTGAACTTATTTATCTGCATAATTTTGTCTCTGTGTAGATAATAAACAAGCTCCTTTCAGTCAGTAAAGGTCAGTCGAATGCTTGCTGAATAGATAAGTAAAATGGGTGTAGTAACTGAAAGACTCTGGTTTTCCACTCTTTATTACATTGGTGTAGTTGTAATACATCTGTAACTGCCACCATTTATCCTGTCATTAGAACCAGCCAGTATAACAAGGTGCCTTTTTCTATAGTCTCATTCCTGAAATTCCTCACACTGATAGTAAATAGAACACCTGCTTGAGTGAAATAGAATCCTTTGCTAACCAAATCCTTGATATGACAGAAATTTGTTCAAGTTCAGTATCATAAGAGATGATTCAGGAGACAACCCTCTGGAAATTACTGAGCTCAACCTGGGCAGAGAGCTGAAGCACGCAGTCATCCTCTACTAAGTATAATTCTGAAGGTCAAAGCAACATATCAGTGTGACCTTTGCTGGGCACTCTAGATGCCAGAGTCCTAAACAAATTTACGACAGGGGGACAACTACCAAAGATAAAAAGGAAAAAGTTATGCTACTCTTGCTCCAGTGCAGAAAAAGAAAAAGCAGTCTTGGTTATTGGAAGGCTTCAATTCAAACAAAACTTTCAGGTAAAAGGAAAAGCTCTGAACAGAATCATAGAAGATGAATTTTGGAAGTTGTAAAAAGCCTCTTTCTTACTGGAAATCAAGGGGTCCATCAGGTGTTTGGGGAGTAAGGAGAAGGCCAAGAGGAATGCCGACTAACTGCTTTCCTGTCAGCGATATTCTGCAATGACTGATAGAGCTGGAATAGCAGGAACAACAGCCAAAGTTCAATGTATTAAGATGTTTTTGAAAAGTTCAGAGACGTAAAAATAGGTTGAGATTCTAGAAAGAAATGCCATAATGAAGGAAGATTTTTCATTTTGCTGTTGGGTACTTGAGACTGTTTTTAGGATCAAAGAGATTTTAATGTATGCACTCTCTGAGAAATGGACAGGCTTAAAACACAGGTAAGCAAGTGAAAAAGAGACAAAGTGGAAGTGAGGTGAAGAGACGGGATCATCAACTCCAGTCACAGGAGGAATTAGTTCATAAATAGGGAACACTTACTGTGTGCCAGTCACTTTCTCAAGTGCTGGGTATGAACAACATAGATACAGAGAGTCCTTTCCTGACATTTGCACAGAATGGTTTTTGCTCTCTCTAGATTCAAGTGACAAGAGAAAAGAACTGAAACTCAGGTATAGCTGCTTATAGCAACTCAACAAAATATTTTAGCATTCTTTGTATCTCTGTCTCTGTCTCTCTCACGTACACACACACCTTCATGCACAGGTACACATTTTCTCAGGTAGTATGCATCCATTTGGTAGTAAGATGGTGACCTCTCTCTCCACCTTAACATGGCCTATATGACCTGTAGTCTCTGTGAAGGAAAAAAAAAAAGCCTTCCTCTCAAGGACTCTGTCAAAAGTTGGTGCACTCTCTATCTCAGTTGTATGTCCATTCTGACCTATTTACTGTGGCTAGGAAGGTGAGGTGTTTTTATTGGCTCAAATTGTCCTATAGAGCATGAATTGGAGAGAGACATCATGTCGATCAATTCAACTAAATGGACTAAAAATGGGAGGGTATGTTTCAAAAAAAAAAGCAATGTGGGTTTCCTAGCCAGAAGAAGGAACATAGTGGGGGGTGAAGGGGGAGGGGAATAGGAGTCAACTCCAAAGGGATTTTCTTTGAATAGGAGGAAATACCACTAGTGTCTTCAGCCTGGAGTGAGGAGGTGGAAAGAAAGAATTGGTGCCAAAACAGACAGCTTTGAAGATACAGGGGGTGTGGTGGTAGGAGTCAATAGCTTGCAATCTGGGTATGCTGTAAAATGTAAGGACCCTCTGAGTTTCTGTGGAGAGAGGTAGAAGGAAGGAGATGGTTAAGAAAGTTGTTAAAAAAAAAAAAGTGGGTTCCTGTCTTCTGGTTCTCTATCTATCCTGTCTTGAGTTGCAGGCTGAGTCTACCCATGCGGACAGCCTGCTCTCTAACTTGGGTGCGCTGGGGGCCTTGATAGGCTCCTAGCTGTCCCCTCTTCGGCCCCCAGCCTCCAGGCCTTCTGGGGTGGCAGCCCAGGGGGCCAGACCAGGTGGGTGTCGGGGGGGGCTGTCCCCTCCTAGATGGGGTCCCAAGTTTTCCCCGCCCTTCCACAAGCTCTGGGGTGGTAAAGGCGTAGGGTGTGGGCCGGGCTTATCCTGTCTTCTGGCTCTCTCTCTATCCTGTCTTGAGTTGCAGGCTGGGTCTACCCATGCGGAGGGCCTGCTCTCTAACTTGGGTACGCTGGGGGCCTTGATAGGCTCCTAGCTGTCCCCTCTTCGGCCCCTGGCCTCCAGGCCTTCTGGGGTAGAAACCGCTTATATTAAGTACTGCTTATATTAAGAATATTCCCAATCCTTATGTTATTATTTGTTTATCCAGAATGTCTATTTGTATTCTGCCCCTTCCCATTCCCCTATAAAGCCTATTTTTTACTCCTTTACTCTTAACCTCCTAAATGCCACTACCCACATTACTCTTTTTAACTTCAGTCCTTCACAATCCTAGTCATAAACCAATACCATGCATTGTGTTTAACAAATCCCGAACTATTTCAAAAGACATACAATGAACACGAATTTCTTTCAAATATTCTATGTGTTTTTTCTTTGACATCTGTAAATCTTGCTAAATATTCTCTTGACAGAGATGGTTCTAACCACTTTTTTCCTTCTCTTTATGAGTTGTTCTATGAGCAATTCTGGTGATAGAGTCCCCCAGTTAATGCTTTTGATTGAACCATGTCATTGAGTTTGTTGAACTTGTTCATGTGCTCCCCATGTTTGCCAATAACACCACGTGGCATTGTTCCTTTTTTGCATAGGCACATTAAAATGGGAAAATACTATACATACAAATAAGATCTTATTTAATAGAGATTGGAACACACAAATCATGTAGTGTAATGGGACCTTATACCCTGAACACTGACATAATGACCTGGCACAGGCCCCAGAAGAAAGGCCATTATCCATTCCACTCTGAACCATGGAAGCCATCTACGTAACATCCAAGTTCTCTATAACATCACCAGGAAGCAATCCTCTATCACGGAAGACCCTACCACTGTTCAGACATCGAACTGCTCAGAAGAGTCTTCCCTTAACACTGAGAAGATTAACAACAACAAGGACCTGCTTCCAGGATAGGGCTTCATGCATAGCCCTTTAATTACGAGGTGAGGCAGGAGGATGCTCCACATCCTGACTTCAATACAGCATATGCAGATTCAAGGATCTTTGATACAGAAACATGATACCAACAACAGAGACTGTGTAAAAAATAAAAGTGTGTTGTCACTACAATGTATTGGATTGGACTATCTAGCTTGCCTGGAACCTAGAGTCGGTCTTATGCCAGAAAACTTCAGGGATAGGGTCTCTATGTATTTAGGTCAAGGTTATTTCTTTCCATGCCCCTCATATTTTGGTGGGCCTATGCAAACAACAATTACCACTCTAACACCGTTTTTCACTGTGCTCCTTTGACTCTAATCCTTACAAAAAACACTCTTAAATTTTTGAGGTTAACTTAAACTAATATGCATGTACATGGAAATGTTAAAAATAGTATGCCTCTAATGTTTAAGGAGTTACATAAGTTTTATGGCTATAGATAGACTTGTGTGCTATTAAGAAGCATTATAATGTATATAATTATATAATATTATAATTATAATATTATAATTTGGGGTCTTGAAAAACAATTGTAATTGTTTTTTCAAGTAATTGTACATGGATTCTGTTTTATTTATCTTAATGTTCGTTGACCGAAAATTCAAAGTTAACATATCAGCAAGGGGACTTCTTCTGAGAATTATGTTATGAGTGACTTTCCTTCCACTGTAACCCTATCTTGTCCTCTTTCTTTTCATCTTTGTTCTCATAATTAAAATAAAAAAATATTAAAAAAAAGTGGGGAGGGTGTTATCATTTGAAAAACCAACTAAGGAGAATATGAAAAGCAGCTGACCCACAACCAAGATTATTAAGGGTTAATAAATGGTTTTGGAAACCATTTATTGCTATGGACCTAATCTGCACAGTTCTACAATTTTCTCCACAGGCTAGACTTGAGTAATGATAGTGTTGGCCATTTGTGTCAAAAGGCCCAGGGAAGAGGCCAATCATTATGCTCATTCTGAGACAATTCAGCAGACTTCCTCTCAACCTGAGCCCTGCTAACTGATCCCTGCATCTCCTGGGAAGAGTGGCAGAAGTGAGAGCAGACCTGATATTACAGTTCAGGTGAAAGAAACTACCTTTATCTCAGGAAACCAAGACAGAATCTGGTATCACATAGGGTGGTACAAATGCTTGTGAGTTTCCTGCTCCTTGAACATGAAACTAATACAGAGCATTTATCAGGCATCTCACATCTAACTCTGCACTGTGTAATAACATGCCTTTGGTAATTTTCTTGCTTTATTTATGCTCATTAAAAATTAATTTTTCCACTTCTTTTGTTGTTTGTTGTTCTGGAACTCACATCTGGTGCGGTGCAAACTCAGCCATCGCCTGTACCCTGTGTTAACCTGGTGATCACACACCATTGTGGTATCCCAAACAGCAGAGTAGCCAGGACAGTAATCAAAGCATGTGAGCTGCCAAAGGAATTGAACTATTGTCCTCATACTAGCAAAATAGGCATTTTATCTTAAGCCATTTCTCTAGACTCAGAATTAACTTTTCCTAGGCTCCTCTAGGCGCTTGTAAATTTTATTTGTTTGGGTTTTTCTTGTTATTGTTATTGTTATTGCCACATGCTGTGATGTTCAGGGTGATAACTCCTGGCTCTACACTCAGAAATTACTCAAGGGACCATATGGGGTGCCTGGAATTCTACTCAGGCTGGTTGCAAACCAGGCAAGTGCCCTGTGCACTGTGTTATCACTCCAGTCCCCACTTGACATTTTGTATCTCCTTTAAGCTTCCCTTCACATTGATAAGATGACGACTAATACCCAAATTTTGTAGAAGATACTGAAGTTTGTAAAGCTAATGCCAAGGTAATAGAGCCACAAGAGTAAGGGTTGGGCATATGTAGGTCATGTGTTTGCCTGTTACTTACCCTCCTGTTTTCTGTCACTGGGTATGCTACGACACTACTCGGGATTCAAGATGTCTGAAGGTCTCAGCTGTTTTCTCAAGGCCAATGAGAATACTTTACTCCTTTAAGAGAGTGGAATTTTCTTAAATTTCAGCCACTGAAATAGAGAATGTGCTTGGTTGTGAAGAGAGATCTCTTAGCCCTGAGCAGGAATAGAGAGGAACTTCAGAGAATAAGCCTGCCAGGATGGGAGTCTCCAGGGCTGCAGTGCCAGTGCCAAGGATGTGTCCCGAGGGGTGACTTTGTCTCCTGGGGAGGCAGTGGAGTAGTGTCAGCTGCCAAGTGGAAAAAAAGTCAAGCACAGAAGCCATTAAAACAAATGAAAAAAAAAAAAAAGTCTTCACTAATCGTCAAAGAGCAAAATGCTGAAGCTTGGCTCTTTAATTATTACACTAGAAGAACCCCCAAATAAACACATTGCAGGTATCATGCAGTCCCAAATTTGACTCCCTCCAGAATGGGGGAACCTGAAAAATGCATAGAACATTACATGTATAAAAGCAATCTCATTAAAAAAAAATCTACACCTTCCAAAAGCCACTTTTATCAAAGAAGGGACAAAACTCATAATTTAGAGTAAAAGGCTGCACAGCTAGCCAGAAACAAATTCCAGGACCTTCCTGAACAAGGGCATTTTCATGGAGTCCCTGAACCAGCTAGAAGTACCTTTTCCAGCAGACTGGAATAGGCAGGTCGGATGTCAGCTCCTAGGGCAAGAGTAAATGAGTGAGTGCACTGTCTTATCAGGATAGGTCAGCCAATGATTCACAGGGAATATTCTTCTGTGAAAGGTCACATCATGGGACAAAAGCCTTTAATGCTTCCCTTTCAGTCTTTGGAAGTTTTCTCTGAGCTTTGGCCAGATGAGCCTCCCACCCCCTTAAATAAATTTGTTTTTTATCATCATTGTAGGTAAGCACAGGTAATGTGAGGATACTGCTAATCCAAAACAATCCCTCCCATTACTCATCTCCTAACAGGATACTCTGTTATGGAACAGGGGATCGCTAGTCAAAACTGGCTAGAAGGGACCTGTAAAGGCTCAAAGGAAACATCCCATAATAGTCTGAGGAATGTGCCCCCCAATGGACTCTCTTTTGAATGAGAGGTGAACGTGTTACAACCCAACCTACCATAACAAACTGCTGGACATATTTTTCTATAGGGCCAGTTTTGCCAGAATCCCCAGCCTGTGGACTAGAGAAGAGAAGCTTCTCCTTGGGCTTCCTTGCCTTTGCTCACTACCCTCTACCCTTTCCCAGTGAAGGTTTTGCTTCTTTAGTATATGTGTTTCCTCTTTCCAAGTCCTTGGCAAGTGCCCTACTGCTTTAGTCCCCCTTAACAGTAATGCAAATAGGTCTTGGCTTTGGTAATAAAAGGGAAAAATGGATTATTTGGAGCGTATTGCATATATAAATACTGAGGTCCCTATTAGGTCCTTCCCACAGTGCTGTTTTCTAGGTAGTGTCACTCAGTGTCTAGTACTTGTCTAACCAAGTGTGATATGAAGAAAGAACAAAATAAATAATCAAAAACATACTTTCCCCACAGTATTAAAAAAAAAAGGTTTACCTAGCAACCTATATGAACATATGGAAGACCATTTACAAAAACAGATTTCTGACCCCCAAATCAAAATACATGATTAGAAAATTGACCTTGGGGCCCGGGAGATAGCATAGAGGTAAGGCGTTTGCCTTTCATGCAAAAGGTCATCGGTTCGAATCCCGGTGCCCCATATGGTCCCCTGTGCCTGCCAGGAGCAATTTCTGAGCATGGAGCCAGGAGTAACCCCTGAGCACTGCCGGGTGTGACCCAAAAACAAAAACAAAACAAAACAAAACAAAAATTGACCTTTCTCCAAAGACTTAAAAGTGGTCAGTAAGTGTGTGAAAATCACAAATCCTTAGAGAAATGCAAATCAAACCCATAAGTAAATATCATTCATACTAAAATGAATAGCTATTAACAAAAGAAAAATAAAGGTCAAGGTCAAGAATTACTTAGGATGTGCTCAAAAGAATGAAAATGGATACTAGTTGAGGAAAATAGCGTGGCAGATCTATAAAAAAAAAAAGGAAAGGAAAGAAAATGACCTTCCCTTTAGCAATTCCAGTTCTAGGTAACTGAAAATAGAGACTCCATTATGCTTACAATTATGCTCACAGAGCGGGGTTGATGATAGCCTAAAGGTGGAAGCAACACAAATTTCCAGTGATGGACAAACTGGTAAGCAAAATCTGGGCAATACAGAATCTTTAAGGAAGGAAATTGGATCACATACTGCAACAAAGTGGAACCTTGAAGACATTATGTAAAATAAAACAAGCCAACCACAAAAGAAAGGAAAAAAACACTAAGGCAACCTCTAGGAGGCAAACATAACTGAAATTATAGAGACAGAAAGAATGGAGGTGCCTGGAGCTTGAGGGGGAGAGAAGGAATTGAGAACCGTTCAGTGAGTATGAATTGATGTGTTAGAAGATGAGAAAGTTCTGGAGATGGATTGCAGTGATGGTTATACATGAATCTACCTCATGTATCTGCAGGAGCAGTGACAGCAGGTCTCTGTGGTCATCCTCTGTTCCCAGGATTTTCAATATTTTCTTTCTTTTTAATATTTTTAATTTAAACACCTTGGTTACAAACATGATTGTGGTTGGGTTTCAGTAATATAAGATGGCACCCCCCCCCACCAATCACCAGTGTAACATTCCCATTACCAATGACCCAAATATCCCTCTTCCCCTCCCCGCCCCTACCTGTACTCTAGACAGGCTTTCTATTTCCCTCATATATTCTCATTGTTAGGATAGTTCAAAATGTAGTTATTTCTCTAACTAAACTCATCACTCTTTGTGGTGAGGTTCATGAGGTCGGCTGTAACTCTCTTTTCAAAATTTTCAAAAATGAAAATACTGAGTAATAATGATGCTCAGATTAGAGTTGTAAGGTAGAAAAGTGTGTTGGTAAGTAAAGGAGAAGGAAAAGTAACTTATTATAGGGCTAAGTTAAATATGGGTATTGTGATGTTGTATTTAATAGGAAAACTGAATCTTTGTGCAGGCTTTAAAAGGCTCTTTATCAGTTGATAAAAATGTTACAAAGAATGTTATGACCCTGCAGAATGGTCTGGCTAGTCTGAGTCATTTGGGATTGGCATTTGCTTTAGACATTACATAGTATCTTCATCTCTCTGTGAGCCTAAACTATAAACCAGGCCTGAGAGGACAAAGTGTTAGGTCTACGGAGATAGATGGAATTGCAGGCAAGGAGTGTTAGGATCTAAGATTTAGAATTAACTGTAACCTAAATATTGAGGTTAGAATATGGTGTGCCTTTAGAGATAACATTGATTTGGCTTCTGTACTCTGCTTCTTTAAGGAAGTTAACTGCTATAAATTTGGCTGTGCTGTGAACCTCAGTGTAGCCATGACAGGCTTTAGTTTTAAGGTATAAAGACTTGGCTCAGAAGAACAGCCAGTTCCTGGAACCAGATCCTAGGGGTAAATGCCAGGAAATGCATCCATATAAGGCTAAACAGCAGCTGATAGATGGCCAGATGACAAATGCACCCTGGGTCTGCAGCAACGGACAGATAGCCAGATGACACTGCACTTTGGATATGAGGGTGTGCAGCTCAGCCAGCCATCTGTCTGATGCTACATTTGAACTACAACCAATCCTATCCCATGTACTAAGGACCAATAATTTTAAAGGATCAATACCCAGAGGCGGGGATCCCGTAGAGTCTAGACTGAGCCCTAGGTACCTTTTAAAATTGGTCTTTGAACCATTCCCAGGGTCCTCATTTCTTAGGAGATGTTGAACCCCAACATGCTGGAATAAACTCCCTTGCATTTACATTACTGCCTGTCTCCCTGGTCTTTTGGGTGGCAGATCCTGATTTCCGGACTTAAGAAGAGCAAGTAAGCTTTCCTCTTTCAGTGTCACTGGGTTGTTCACTTTCAATGAATAAATGACTAATTTTATGTTATTTAGACCACGCAGCAGTGCCATTTAGCATTCTTTTGGTCACCACATTTGTGATATCAAATGAGGCCTCTGAATGACCGAATGGCCATGTGTTAGCCTCATTCCATCCATAATTATTGTGTAACCAGAGGCCAGTTAGCAGTGGAATCTAGAAAATACTTCAAAATAAGTTTTACAAACTAAAAAGGACATGCTATAAAGGGAAATAGAACTAAGATATGGAAATTCTGGGTATTTCTCTGGGATTATGAGCTTCTAGAGAAAGGTTCTCAGGACTATTGACCTGCTAAGAGGTCTGCATTGCATGTAAAATACTGGGTCTTTGTATCTATGTGGAATATAGTCTGACCTAAGGCATGACCCCATCTCATCTTCTGATCTGACACCAATCTTCAGCATGTGAATGTTTTATCTGAGCCAGTATTTTTAGATAAACACTCAGCTATATAGCACATGCTCTCCCTCATCTGCAACCAGGTAACTTGAGATTCATAAACTCTTCCAAACAGATCAAGAAAATCAGTTTCCAGTTCTGAATTTATAAAACACAAGGAGCTTAGAAGTTGCCACTCTGTCTTAATAAGATAAAAATGCTAGATGTAATGATTAGTATATATAAATGAATTTCCTATATATTAACATTGAATATATAGAACTACACATGTAAAATAAAATACCATTATATTACAGTTGTCTCCACTTAAATAATATAACATAATATGTATAAGAGTCTACATGTGAATAAAATTAAAGAACTAGATAAGAGAGCTATTGTGTGCTCTTGGTAAGGAAGACTATTATCAAGATGGGAATTCTTAACACTCTGTTCTAGATACTCAATGCAATCCCAAATAAAATCCTAGTGTGTTGCTTTTGGACACCAACAAAATATTTCTAGAGTTTATATAGAAAGGCAAAAGACTCCAGAATAATAAACAGTTGGAGACGTCGTACTGAGATTAAGGCTTATATCTTGCAAACAGACAATCCTAGTTCAATCTTTAGTACCACGTGGTTCCTCAAGTATCACAGAATGAATATCTGAAGATCTCAAATACCACAGGCAGTCCCCTGCACCCTAAGGCCAAGCAGCAATATGTTCTTAGTATTTTCCTTTGAACTGATGGCTTGATTGGCCAAGAATCACCAGGGAACACTATGAGCACTTGTGGAAGACCCCAAAGAGTAACTTGAACTTTTTTAATTAGTCAAAACAACACTGAAGGAGAACAAAATTGGATAACTGACACTAAAGTTAAAATTGACTACAGTGGTTACAGAGATAGAAGAGGGATTAAGGTGCTTACCTTGCAACCAGGCAGTCAACCCTGGTTCAATCCCTGGCACTATCTATGGTCCCCTGACCTGCCAGGAGTGAATGATAAGCACAGATCTAATAGTAAGTACTGTGCACCACAGAAATCTTAAAAAAATGAATTTATTATAAAGTTATAGTTATAATGGCACTGGAGAAAATAGATTAAAGGAACAGACTATGCAGCACCATTAAATATAGTCAAATAATCTTGATAAAAGATTCAATATAATAGAGAAAAAATAGAGAAAATGCAGTCTCTTTAACAAACAGTATGAAACAATTGAACATGCACATGAAACATCTAGACATCACAAAAATTAACTTAAAATAGGTCTGAGTACTGTATATAAAACAAAATGATACAATTCTTAGAAAATAAGGATAGAATAAGGATAAAATAGATAAAATATAGATGGCTTGGGGAATTGGTATGACTTTTAAATACAAACTAAAGACACAATTCATGAAAGAAATATAAATTTGGTTTATTAACTTCAAAGATTCTGTTCTAGATTGTGTAAAGAGAGGGCTTAACAGAATGAACACATACTTTGCATGTGGAAGATTCTGGTTTCACCTTCCACCACATTGTCCCCTGAGCAACACTAGGGATAACTCCTAAGCACATAGCCAGGAATAACACCCAGTGCTATGGGGTGTGCCTCAAATATAACTAAAACAAAAAATTATTCTCTGAAGTTCAAAAGATATTACAGGGTAGGATACATACTTTGCATACATTATACCGCAATTTGATCCCTGACATCACATAGCTTCTCAGGTACCACCATGTATGACTCTAGTGATCACCAACACTGTAAGGCCAAAGTAGCATAGCATTCTTTTTTTAAATTAAATTTAATTTTATGGGAATCACTGTGACTTACAAAGTCCCTCATAGTTGGGTTCCAGACATACAAAATATCAGAGCCAATCCCACCACCAATGTTGATCTCCATCCACCAATATTCCTCGATTACATCCCATATCACTGCTAGCCCTGCCTCCCAGCCTGCCAGTATGCTAGAACCATTATATATTTATATTGTTAGTTTAGGTCTTTTGAGTCCATTGTTGCCTTTACCATGGATATTCAGTTTTGTTCTTTTTTTAAAACTATCAATGCATCTGAGATCAGTTGGCCCCTGGTCCTTATCCTTTCATATTTGTGTTTCTTCTCCTCTATTTAATTTCTTTCCTTCTCCTTGCTATACGCTGGGCCAAGTTGTTTTGAGACAACTCCCATTTAAACCACTGCATTTCTTCATGTATTTGTTCTCGATACTATATATAATAGATAACATTCTGTATTTTTCTTTCTTCTTCTGGCTTAATTAATTTAATATATATTCCAGTTTCATTCATATTGCAGTAAATTGTCTGAGTGCATTGTTCCTTGCAGCTATGTAGTATCCCATTGTATATATATATAGTATATATATTATATATGTATATATATATTCCACATCTTTGTGGTCCACTTGTCTGTTGGATAGCATAGTGTTCTTGTGTTCTAGCATTGATCCATCTGGCACAGTCAACTGAGAATCACAGGTAGTGGTCCCTGAACCCCTTGAGAAGTATTTTGGAGTTGCCTCCCTTTTAATGAAGTATGTTCTGTACAAAACAAAGTCAAAAGAATGAGTAGATAACCTTGAAACTGAGACAATATGTGGCTTCCAGACGACAATTCTCACAAGGGAATGTTCTCCAAAATACACAGAAAGGGCTTAAAATCAAACATTAAACAGCTCAATTAAAAAGAAACTTGGACTATAGAAATTTCATCAGAGGGGATAGACAGTTAATAAAAATAAAGCAAATGAGGTTTTAAACAAATTTTGTAGCTGTTTCTATTTAGGTGACAATGTTATAATATTGGCCAACTTATAATTTTGATGTTCATTTTGATTGCACCTCCAAGCACTACCACCAACATCAAAATGCCAAATAAGCTCTTCTTTATATACTGGAAGAATCAAGAATGTGATGGGAAATCAGATCATCACTGTTCTAGGAAATGTCTATATTACTTTGAAGAAATTATGGCATTGGAAAGGCTCCCCAAGGAGGCCCACAGAGGGACAGTGGAAAACTGAATCATTTTAGAAAGAAATAGAAGAGGCTTTGGCTTGACCTATGGTGGGGAAGCAGAATAAAATGATCCATTCATACTCCATATTCATGTGCAGAACAGGATCAAGGGTATCATCTTAAATTAAATTACACTTAAATTACAAGATGAGGTCTATGTTTGTTCATGTCAGTGCTATTGTTTGCAATAGGTCTTTTGGTAAAAGCTGACATTTCCTGAATGAAAAAAATATCATGGGCTTTCAGTGAGGTCGTGTGTTTCTTAGCCAGTATCACAAACACAGAAAAATGTTTATTCTGAAGAAAAGTAGCATTGTACTTAGGTTAAATAAGCAAGTTAGCAAGCTAGAGTAAAACAAAATATCACAACAATTTAGGATGGAATCTATGCTTATGTCTCTGAAAAGTAACACTCATTCAGCTGATAATAAGATCTAAGCTGTCCAGTTACTGAAACAAGATGTTAGATAATTCATAAGATCTACCTGTGATATTTTGAAGATGTAGTGGAAGCCATTTGTAGTAGAAGCCCTCTGCCCATGCAAATCCATACATTCAATCCACTGAAGAGTTAAAACATGTACTGCAAACCTCTGAGACAGTGCTCATTTCAGTAACATCATAGAATGAATGATTTTTTTCTGTCAGCAAAATCTACTATGTACGATTGTAAGAACTATTACAGAAAACTTGTAAAAATTGTGCAAGTGAAATGTTGCTATTGCTATCTACCTTAGTCAGTCTCTGCTAATGGTCATTGACAATGTACACAGGCACTAACTCTACTGTAAGGTTTTCCATGATGTAGCAGTTGCAAGAGTTTCAAACAAGAGACTATCTTGTCCGTAGACTGACTTCTTTCTGACCTGGAACCAATTTCCCATTGCTGACTTAGTAATAAAATTTGTGGTAATAATGTGAGAATGTGTCCTATTATCTTGGTAGAATGAGTATTTGACTTTATCATCCTAAAACTCCTGGGATGTGGATTAGCTTCCAGTTGCCAATCTTTACACAATGTTTGCTTTCCTTAGCTCATTTGGTTTGAAGTCATGCATTTTTATAATGTTAATATAAATGATTATATTGCTAAGTACCTAAGTACCATATTGCTATTTTGGACTTGGTGTAATGTTGGAAGTATAGCCATGATAAATCAGCATAACAGATTAATAGTTTTAAAAATTATAGAACCTCAGTGTATACAAAGTGTTTTTTAAAAAAATAGAAAAAAAAGGTTAAAGTTCATGAATTAGTGAGGACAGGCAAAGAGACAATTACTAATTAACCCTCATGTGCTGAAATTTTCGGTGTTTGGAGTGTAGTGGGGAAAAGAGGCAAGATGTTTTGGGATGGAATGGGTAAGGGAGAAGGAGACAGTCACACACAGAAAGAGGATGGAATAGGCAAATCTCTGGTGGCCAAAGCTATTTGCGATGCTTCTGAGGACAAAGTCCTGAGGCTCATCCTTCAGTTCCCTACTTCTCTAGTTTCAATAATCTCCGTTGCTTGGAAACTCAGATAAAACGTAGTGTGGGAGCATTGCACATCAACCTATCATAACCTACCATGCCCTGTTTTTATTACCTTTATATCATTTCAAGGTGAAAGACTATATTTAGTCTTGTCATTTATTTCTTGGAGAAATTCCAGACAACTTTAAAGAACTTGTGCAGCTTTTATTTTCTGTGGGTAGGATTCTGAGTTTCCATTCGTGGATCTGCAGAAAGTTGAGGTTTGGAACTCAGAGTTTCTCTAGGACAATGAACAATTCAGTAGCATTTAAAAGACATGCTTGATGGCTATATCCTTTACATTTCCCCTTAAATTTTAGATTAGAATTATAGATATAAAGTTATATATTTTAAGTCTTATATAATAAATCATTGATAGCTTGTTCCAGACTAATTTGCCTGCCATTTGGGAAATTCTCTTTAAGAAAAGACATAATATGTCTGACATCCTTCATCCACCCACATCCTTTTCTCTTTTCTCATGAAAAAAATGTGCTCTGATTAAATTCCCTTTCCATAAGTCTTGGACTTGAAAGGCCATCTGGCTAATGTAAGATGCTGTCCTTTTGCCATGATATGACACTGAACAATTTTTTTAAGTGAAAGAAAGCAATTCTTACATTTTTTTAAAAAGACCAAAATACAGAAAGGAGTTCCAGGAAATATCTATCAAATATTACTAGTATAATAAAGGCTATATTTAACTGGACGAGGACATTTGACCCATCATGCACTGCATACATAGATTCCTGATCTTGCTTCTGCTTCATATATTTGTTGTCTCTCACAAATGAGGCTGTAAATCATTAACATCACCCAATCCTGCTGCAAGGTTTTTCTCATTCTGTGAAGCATGTTGAAGTAACTGCTCAAGTAGGAACAAGATCCACAGTCAAAAATACAGTTTGAAAACTATGCCTATCATATAAGTGAATAAACTTGGGCAATATTAGTGACACCTTAGCTTGTTGCCATCACAGCAAAATGGGAAAATAGTAGTGCTTGTCTCAGTTTTTCTTTTTGTTAAAAGGTAACAGTAACACTACATATTTCATAAGGTTAATGGGATAATGAAATGAAGAAGAGTACATAGAACAATAGTCTCATTCATCTATAGTTTTAAGAAAAATAAAAGACATTTTTGCAATATTCTCAGAGACAAAAGAGAGGAGGGCTGGAAGGTTCAGCTCATGCATGAAGCTCACCACAAAGAGTGATGAATGCAGTTAAGAGAAAATTACATTGAGAACTATCACAACAATGTGAATGAGTGAGAGAAGTAGAAAGCCTATCTAGAGCATATGTTGGGGTGGGGTGGGGAGGAGGGACACTTGGGACATTGGTGATGGGAATTTTTTAATTAAAAAAATAAAGATGTATAATGAAGGTTAATGAAAAATAAAATTAAAAAATTAAAAAAGTACATGGAAGGGCTTAGCATAGTGTTTAGAAGGACCTCAATAGTGGTAATTACAAGGCTGGTGATATATTAAAATGTCATCTAAAAATGATGGTGAGCTTAGATTTTAACATAGCATTAACAGAAAGTGAAAGGACTTCTCTGGCCAGAGCACATAGGCTTATTATGGAGAATGTTTAAAAGGCCCTTTTGTTGTTGGTCTAAACTAAGCTTATTACACTCTAGCCACCAATGAGTTCTCTATATTTGAATGTCCCATGAGTAGCTCAGACTCAAGTAAAGTTTAAGCATTAACTCTTCTTCACTTTCAAGTCAACCATTTTCTTTCTATTTCATTTAATATCAGCTGTTATTCCTGCAAATAACAGCATCAAAAACACCAAAAATTTTCTACCCCTGCCTCCTTTATCATTTTACATTATAAATATTATGTGAACTGTTTGTCTTTAGCATTCCTTGACCACTAGTGACTAATATCAAGCCTCATCTTGTTTTGTCTTTTTTTAAGCCTCATCTTCTCTTCCCTATGCTAACTTAGCTCTTTTTTGTTCCTAATTTCTTTTCCCTCTGCTTCATATTTCATAATCCTCCATAAACAGTGCTCATTCTAAAAACCAGTTCTACTATCTCACTTCTCTAAAAAAATTCCCAGACCTAGGTCCCTATCAAAAAAATTCTCTTCAAATATTTTGGCCAATTATATAAGCTTTCCCATGTCAACCTCATTCCAGGCAACTTTTATGAATATATCAATGGAAAACTTCATAATAATTTCAAGAATATTATGGCTCCAAGGTGGACCCAGTGAGTACCTCTTGGTATTCATGACTGTGCATATTTACATTGCAGCAGATTTTGTCTATCTAGGTTGGCTATAGAAATAGTGGTATGCCACATCACAGATTAAATTATAAAGAACTAAGTTTTCTGTATTTGTTGTCTCTCTTTACTTTTCCCCCGTTAAGATATCCACCTCTGTAGTCATGTGTATTTCTAAAGAGAGGGCTATAAGAATAAAATGCAATGATTTCCTTCGAACAATCTCCTTCCTTGTTCAAATGTCATTAATTTATGCAGATACATAAAATTAAAGAATTCTGTCTAGAAAAAACCACCAAACTCTTTGCAGCATTAAAGAAGATGATGAACAACTTGTTGTGGTATGTGACTAAGATAGAATATATTTCTATAGTAAAATTATCTTTTCAATGCTAGTTTTACAAGAAACATAAAAACATGACAGAGTTTAGGGAAGAAGGTGTTGGCACCTGCATTTCTGATCCATAGTATTTAGCCTCACTATATCCTGAGCCTTATAAGCTGTGAGACACTGAAAAAGTCACATGTACTCAGTTTTTTTAACTATACAAAATTGTATGATTGATTAAAATTATATTCTCTAATCCATTCAACAATGTTAGTTTGTTGAATACCCAACTATGTTTCAAGCACAATTATAAATTTAGAAAAGAACAGTTTAAAATAATATCCTCTGACCTTATTAATTCAAAAGAGAATCTTAGAAAAGCAAAATAAATATGAAAAATAAATAATGAGCTATCTGGTAATAGATGGTGTGGAGATAGATTGAGGAAAGAAATCTAGTGACTACAGATGTAGAAAAGAGAGAGAACTTTATTTTTCAGGAGACTGAATAAGGAATTCTTTATTATAAAAGTAAAACTAAAATGTGATTCATAAAGTTAAAGAAATAATATTCATTTAATTGGAGGGGAAAAAAAAGGACTGAAGTCTTGATATGTGCCCATATGTGAGTAACAGTAAGGAGAAGACCGTGACTGAACTAGACTGAGCCAGGGATCAGATCAGGAAAGAAACACTATGAGCCTCTTCTTTGTAATAAATCAAGTCACAAATGTGAATTTTTCTTGTAACTGGACTTAATAAAATAATAAGAAATCAGTAAAACTAATTGTAATTATATATCTTTTTTCAACTGGATTTAAAATATTTTAATTTCATTATATACTATTAGTGGAAGAATTTATATAAATTTTATAGTGCATCTGTCAAACCCCAGTATATAGTCTACAAATCAATTGAGACTGACTATATCTCAAGTATATAATAGACACATAGGGTCTTTAATTATATATTTTAGCATTTTCAGCTCTACAGGCTTTTTAAGGATATTTGGCAGTGACTCTGGAAGGAAATAGGAGCTATTAGAGGGAATCAAGTAAGAAAGTAGCACAATATAACTTAGGATTTAAAGGACACTTTGGTTTCTGTGTTGAGATAACTATGGAAGTGTGGAGAGAATCAGGGATTCAGATAGGAGACTATGGTGAGATTGCATATAAAAGTTGGCAATAACTCCCAGTAGGCAAACAATAATGATGAAAATGAAAGAAATGGTTGAATTTAGAACATATCTTAAAAATGTAGGCAGTAATATTTTTGACTAATAAGAGAAGAGAATAAGAGAAGAGATAAAAATGGAGCCATAATTATTAAACTTTAAAATGTACCTGCTAAGGAGGCAGACTGAGGGAGGTGGGAAGGAAACTTGGGAGATTAATGGAAGGAAGTTGATGATCCAGGTAGGAATGGTATTGGAGAATTGCATCTGGAAACACTACTATGGATAGATGCATCGTGGTTCCTAAATTTAAAAATATTTTTTGAAAAGCATCATGAAACCAGAGGGAAATGCTATAAATGTGTACTGGGTTTTAATTACTTAGTCAGAACACTAACTTTTCTGAGTCCTTGTTTCAGGAAAAGGAAGCTAAAGTACAGACCTTTAGATAAGGTGTTAGATCTGCTGAGGAAAAACCAATGTAGTTAAGGAAAAGCCTGCAAGGAGGAAAGGAGTAGGAAGTATGGTTCAAAAGGTAATGGGAGGAAAGCCATATAAACTATGCTTCTCTTTCTACAATTTCATTGAAAATAAAAAATATAGCAAGTAAATTCACCAACAAAGAATATCTAGACCATAAAGCATATGCCATTTTTTTCTTTTAACTTGCACAAATACAGTTTACAACCAATATTAAGGATATCCATGCAAAAATATTTTTTATTTGCTCAGGAATGAGAAAGTCATTCAGAGGATGAACTTTAATACATGTTTCAAAGTTTAACCTTTAACCTGCTTCACTAACAAGAACCTCTTCTAAGACTTGTACTTAATTTTGTATATACTCGATGACTTTCCTTTTTGTAAAGAAAACCTTTTGAAATAGTAGAAGCTTTAGGAACTTCAAATAGTAGATTTCATTTTACTCAGGAAGACTATTTCATTGTCACCTCTTAAGAATACAATAGACAGACTGTTAAAAGTCATAAACAAGCTGAGTACACCTGTCTCTTAAGTACATCCAAATTGTCATTTGTGCCACTGGAAAGATTGCCAAATCTACACAGCTGCTGCCCTTTGGAAAGACAAAGGTAAACAAAGAAAATTATGCCAACAGATTTATATGTTTGTCCTTCCAAAGCAGTTTGATCTTAAAATCTGGTGGGTTGCTTTCTTAAACTGTTTTTAATTTAAAGCATTGTGATTTACAACATTATTCACAGCTAATTTTTAGACATACAATGTTTCAGAACCAATTCCACCATCAGTGCCTACCTTCTTCCACCAATGTTCCCATGGTTTATCCCATACTACCACTGCTCTGGAACTCCCCTAATCCCTGCCAATCTGTCTGCCATTATAACAGGCACCTTTTCAAGTTTGCTTGTTATAGTTTGGGCTTCATGATTTCAATGTTGCTCTCCATGACTTGGATATTTAATACTGTCCTTTCTTAACACCACCAGTGCACCTGTGTCTCCTTGGCCTCTGTCCTTCATTATTTCACATCTGTCCCCTCATTCAATTCTTTGCTTCTCTTCACTATACTCTGGGGCCAAGTGCTGTCTAGAACACCCATTTAAAACACTACATTTCTTTATGCAGTTTTCTAAATACCACATATAAGTAATATCATCCTGTATTTATCCTCCTCTGGCTTACTTCAATTAACATCATACCTTCCAGTTCTGTTGATGTTGTACTAGTTTGCATGATTATATCTTTCCTTACAGCTATTTCATTGTATACCTGTATCACATCTACATGATTCGCTCATCTGTTGTTGAACATCTAGGTTGATTCCAATTCTTAGCTATTATACTGAGTGCTGTGATAAATAATGGTGTTCATATGTCCTTTTAAATGAATGTTTTTCCCCCTGGGAATACATAACCAAAAGTGGAAATGCTGAGTCATATGGCAGCTTGATCCTGAGTTTACTAAGAGCTCTCCATACTGTTTTCCATAGAGATTGAACTTTTCAGCAGCGGTAGATGAGAGTTTCTTTTCACCATATTACTACCACCACAGGTTGTTCCCAGTATTTGAAATATGTGCCATCCTCACTTCTGTAAGATGATATCCTATTGTCATCTTGATGTATATTTCTCTAATTATAAAAGATAATGAACAATTTTCTATGTAAACATTGGTCGTTTATTGGTCTTTCTCAGAGAGGTGTTGCTCGTTTCCTCTCCCCATTTTTTTGATGTGGATTTTAGATTTTTAAAGGTTAATCTTTGTAAGTAGTTTGTATAACCTATATATCAACCCTTTACCTAATATGTTGAGTGCAAATATTTTCTCTCATGCAGTTAGCTGTCTTTTAGTTTTAGCCTATATTTCTTTAGTCATGCAGAAATTTTTTAGTTTGGTGAGTTGCTTTTTAAAATGAGAAGTCCCTAGGCCTTCCCTAGTAGATCTTTTCTGATTCCATTTCAAGAGGCAGAACCCAAGATTTTATTTCAAGGAAGTTCTATGGGAATTACCAATAGATTAGGAAATCTGAAGCAAAACATTATGATATCAAAGTGTAAATCTGGAAAAAAGATCTGTCTTGGTTCCAGAAATGTGGTGGATTAGTTTCTGTGCTATTTGTTATTGTTGAGAGAGACAATCGATCTAGGATGATATTCTATGCTGCTCTTTTTTTGCCCTCCAAAGTGCACCCTATATCATGAATGACCAGAATCAATTCCCTAAATCTGTTGGGAGATGAATTCCAGTGAACTGCCCTAAGGAAGTCTCCAAGATGTTACTGCCTTCTGTGCTTTTAACCTGCACTGGAGGAAGAGAATCTGACTCTAGTCTTTCCTTTTCCAAATTATGCCCGAGTCCTGCTAAACCACTGAAAGGGGTTTAGGAATATGGACTCTAGGAGTTTACCCAACAAAGATACTAAGAATGAAGCCAAGTTATCCCAGTCATTAGGATGCAGTTCTACAATGAGGTAAGTTTCAAAGTATCCTCAGAGAAGACTTACCCTGTTGCAGTCATTGTATTAACAGCAAGTTTTCCTTGCTACAGGAAAGAATGAAGCTTGACTAGAGCATGAGTGCTGAGAAATAAAAGGAGAAAGAATTCCAATGACATCTATGTGTGCTAATCCCATCCCTTACTGAAGCTAACCATACCTTGCCCCATTCATTATATGAATTCTTCTTTTGGCTTGAGATAGTGTGAATTAGATTTCTGCAACCTGTGGAGAGAGTATCTATTAAAAGCATTCTGTAGTTATTTAAAAAGGTAGTAGATGTGCAAATATACAGACATTGAAAGTGATCATAATGAGTATAAAATTTAAAAAGTCAAATTGAAACAGAATAGATGGTATAATAATAGGGTGTTTGCCTTGCCCAAAGTGAGCCCAAATTACACCACCAGTATCTCATATGGACTCCTAAGCCTAGCCAGAAGTGATCCTTCAGCACAGAGCTAGGAGCAAGCTCTGAGCACTGCTGGGTGTATCCCAAACCTGTGCTTCCCCTGAAAAAATAAAATGATTCAATTGTAGAAGAGTATATCTAGTGGCATTCTTTTCATGTGTATAAAATGTATCTCATTTATGTCACATGAATTTTAGTCTGATCTAATTTACCTTTTAATAAACTGGAGAATAACAAAGAATGAAGACACTGTTAGGAGAAGGTAGGATTAGAATATACTTGGAGTTCTGAACTGTGGTGAGCACATATTTTAATTATAAATAATCTAAAATATGTGGTGAGCACATATTTTAATTCCATGATCAAAACAACTTAAGTGTATCCATGAATGTATGGTCAAAGAAGTTTTAGAAAATATATATATGTACATATACATACATACATACATACATATACAATACGAAATATTAGTAAAGTGAAATAAGAATGGGCCCTGCCATTTGGGATAGATAGACCTAGAAGCCATATGTGAAGTGTGACAGACAGAAAGCACAGAATTCTCTGATGTCATTTATATATTAACCCCAAAGAAATAAAAAAAAAACCTTTAAATAAAATTCAATGAAATGAGAAATCAGATTTGTAATGATCATAGGTAAGGTAAAGGGTCAGAGGAATTGGGTGGAGGTAGTTGAAAGGTAAAAACTTACAGTTGTAAAATAAATAAGTTGCAGTTTGTAATGTATAACATGAATTTTGTTAATACTGCTATATAGAAAATTTAAGGAAGTAAGTCTTAAGATGTCTCATGATAAGAAAAAGTTTTTCTCTTTTATATCTATATGAGATTAGAGAGGCAAACTAAAGTTATCATGGTAATTATTTCATATATATGTGGGTCAAATCAAATATCAGTGCTGTACACTTTGAAGTAGTATTGTGCTGCATTTCAGAATAAGAATAAACAAATGTATAAAATAATAAGGGTAGTCAGTCACTATTTCAATTAGTGACCCAGAGCCCTCGCCTTGGTTTTCTTGGTAGAGAAAAAAGAGACTTAGAAACAAAAAATAAAATATATTCTGTTAAGCTAATCAACACAATATTGATTGAGATAGCAAATCAAGGGGAAAGAGACAGATTTAGTTATTTACAGGTTGTTTTCATCTTAGAGAATTCAGTGTCCCAAATCAAACCAATCGATGGAAATACAAAAATAACTGAAAAGTAATCATCACTTACTAAAATTTCACTGTTTGGGATGAGGTGTTGGTGGTGTGGAGAGGAAGTGAGTAGTGAGTGCTGTGGGGGAAGGAAGCCATATCCTCAAAATATTTCTTAAAGGTGCACATTAAAGACCGGGGACCAGCCAACTGACTGGAACATGGTGAGAATTTGTCATTTGACTACTGTGACCTATAGTGCTGTCTGAAAGGGAAGAAGGGGAAGGAAAGAGGAAGGAGATGAACTTCTGCAAAACAGGGAGGAATTTCAGAAAATGGTGGCAAGCTAAAAAGGCTAATTTAGAACATAACCTTGGACTTGCAGCATTTAATAAACTCTCTAAACTTACTCAGCATTGGCCCCATGGTTTTGGATGTCATTGGAGAAGACAAAATAAAAATGTCTGTGTGTGTGTGTGTGTGTGTGTGTGTGTGTGTGTGTGTGTGTGTGTGTGTGTGT